>JAPQVW010000189.1:0-37040 GCA_028535905.1 Quercus berberidifolia | reverse complement strand
ATCCTACTCAACAAACACTAAAAAAAAACATCAAGAATGTTTTATTTTTTTTATCTCCTATAAATCAGTATTTACGCACTTTAACTGGTTCAGGCACCCTAACTTCAAAATTTGTAAGCATATCTAGGTAAATGATACCTTAAAAGAAAGAACAATATCTCAGCATGTTTTTAAAATTATCTGAACATCTGCAGCTATTTTATTTATTTTTTTAAATGTCATGAAAAAAAACATTATTTTTCTTTTTATTTTTTTCTGTAAAGTTTAAATAGTCTGAAAGTTATTTTTTTAGCATAAACGGTGCTTTATAATGATTTAATATCATTAAACATACATTCGGCTATTAAAAACATAAAAAATAAATAGACATTTCCACTTAAACTTTGCATTATCGGCACTTAAATAGAATTTTTTGTGATTTTTGGGAAAAAATCCCTAAAAAAAACAATTAGACTTTGGCTAAGACAAATGTGGCTCAAAATGTCCTAGATGGTCTATACTAACACCCCCTTAAGGCTTTGCACC
Organism: Quercus berberidifolia; assembly: GCA_028535905.1. Taxonomy (NCBI): domain Eukaryota; kingdom Viridiplantae; phylum Streptophyta; class Magnoliopsida; order Fagales; family Fagaceae; genus Quercus; species Quercus berberidifolia. The sequence continues at coordinate 36,515 of JAPQVW010000189.1, read as the reverse complement.
GAGCTTCCAAACACCCTGTATAAATACATAGCTTCTTATTTCGTGGCTCGCTGCTAGTGTCCATGTCAAAGAGTCATACATAGAGATAGGTTTTTGCCGGGCGTTTACTGGGGGAATTGAGTATTTACTCAATACGGCCAGCAAACGTCCGGCAAAATCCCATCTATAAGGGTTTTTGCCGGGCGTTTGCTGGCCGTATTGAGTCAATACACAATTCCCCCAGTAAACGCCCGGCAAAAACCCATCTCTAGTCATACATAAACTTCAGTAGAGACAAATCAAAATGAAATCAAACAAAAAACAAATATTTTTGAATGGTACCATAGATTTATAAATGAAAAACAACTGAAAGTTATTGGGGAGCCTTCGTCATTATTTAATGTCATTTTGAAAGAAAACAAACTAGCTACTAATTCTCCTAATCGAACTCATATTAGAAGTAGTTTCGAGTTTCATTAAGAATGAATGAAGTGAACTAGCTTTCGAGCATAGACAAGTAGATAGGGTTGCCTTTTGTATGTGTTCAAAGCTCTAAACTACTAAAAAATAGTAAATCGTAGTAGGTATTAGGAAATAAAGCCACGACCGTACGCTTCAATTGCTATAAAGCAAGTAGCAACTGAGCCGCCCGCGAATGAGGAGCCTTGTCGTGTTCGCGTTATGTTCGCGCCTTGCGAGCCCTTTTAGCGGCTCCAAAATCGCGCGCGGATCGCGGCGTGAATCGCAGCGGGAATCGCGGCGCGAACCACAGCAGAACTGCCAAGCTTCCACACGCGCAGAGGTTCGCGCTTGGTTCACACATTCCATGGAAATGGATTTATGGACGTCGAAACTGCTGCTGCGGGCCTATTAAGCGCTTTAGCAATTTTTAATTACGTCCATATAGAGAAGAAAAATAGTAAAAAATTATATACTATATATAATAAATAATATACTATGCATAATATATTATTTATACAAAAAAATAGTAAATCGTAGTAGGTATCAGGAAATAAAAATACGTCCGTCCGCGTCAGTTGCTATAAAGCAACTGAGCCGCCCGCGAATGTGGAGCCTTGTCGTGTTCGCGCCTTGCGAGCCCATTGTCGCAGGACAAAAAACCGACAACATTCAGGGAATACGGCGCGAACGTGACGCGAAGCCGCGAAGAATATGCGAATCGGCTCCATACTCACGGATCGCGGGTGGTTCGCGGCTTCGTGCGCGCGAGTGTGGAGCCGCTATCAGAGCGTGTGGTATGCACAAACAATGAACAAACGAACAAACTTTGACATTGTTGACAGGTCAAATCAATCAATTTTGTTTAGAAAAAAATAAAAAACGTGCAAGAAAAAACAGCCGCCCAAGCGAGCGCGTGAATGAATTTGCTGCGAAGCAAAATCCGGTGCGTATTTACTGCGCGGCGGCAAGTCCCCACGTTGCCTCCAGTGTCTTATCAATAGTTACCCACATAAATAGTTCATCTCAGCGTTATCAGAGTTCATAACGCGAATAACAGTCGTGAGGTCGATCGGACCAATTGTCGATGAAATCAACAGTAACCCTTGAAGAAGTAGTGAATAAATTAGATCACCAAGCCCTACCCCTAACTACCAGAATGCCGAACATTAAAGTCTTCAGCGGAAGCTCGCACCCTGATCTAGCACAGAAGATTGTAGACCGTTTGGGTATCGACCTCGGGAAAGTGGTTACCAAGAAATTTAGTAACATGGAAACGTGCGTTGAAATCGGAGAATCAGTGCGCGGGGAAGATGTTTACATCGTTCAAAGCGGCAGCGGAGAGATAAATGACAACCTGATGGAGCTTTTGATCATGATAAACGCGTGTAAAATAGCATCGGCGTCCCGCGTCACAGCGGTCATCCCTTGTTTCCCCTACGCACGGCAAGACAAGAAAGACAAATCCCGCGCCCCGATCACCGCTAAACTTGTCGCCAACATCTTATCCGTCTCTGGCGCTGATCACATCATCACAATGGACCTCCATGCGTCCCAAATCCAAGGCTTCTTTGACATTCCTGTAGATAACCTCTTTGCTGAACCTGCAGTCTTGAAATGGATCAAAGAGAACATACCTGACTGGAAGACCAGTATTGTTGTGTCACCTGATGCTGGAGGAGCAAAGAGAGTGACTTCTATTGCTGATAGATTGAACGTTGAGTTTGCTTTAATCCATAAAGAGAGGAAGAAGGCTAATGAAGTAGCATCCATGGTTCTTGTAGGAGATGTAACTGACAGAACAGCTATCCTAGTGGATGACATGGCTGATACCTGCGGAACTATTTGCCATGCAGCGGAAAAACTGATTGAAGCGGGGGCCACAAAGGTTTATGGTATTCTTACTCATGGTATTTTCTCGGGACCTGCAATTTCACGTATCAACAATGCATGCTTAGAAGCTGTGGTGGTCACAAATACAATTCCTCAGGAAAGGCATATGCAGGACTGCCCTAAGATCCAGTGTATTGATGTCTCTATGATGTTGGCGGAAGCTGTCAGACGTACCCACAATGGGGAATCAGTTTCATACCTGTTCTCCAATGTTCCATATTAGTTTTAATTTATTTTTACTGTAACTTAGACTAGGATAAGCTTTATTTCTGCTTGAAGTAGAGTTGTGACCACTGTTAGGCCCCCTTTGTCACTGATTATTTCATGATTAACACGGTCACTGACCTGATTGGTGGTGTCCTTGCAAAAGTTGCAAAATCGAAGCTTTTATACCTTTTTAGTGATATTTTAGAATTAGGAGTTGCAACACTCTGTCCGTGATAATTATAAGTGGAAGTGATAACTAAAACAAAACATGTTATTGTATTTAAATCTCGTAAACAACAGAAAGTTGTATTTTGATCTTCCATTCGCAAAATAGAAATGGCAAAAACTTGTTATCGATAATGGTTAAGTTTATTCAGTTGTCATTTTAAAAGACAAGATTAGTAAGTATGCTATTCCCTAAAATAATATTAGATTAGTTTTTTCTTTATTATTTCAATATAGTTTCTAAGATGTTTCAATGAATTACGCATGTTGTAACTTTGAACTACATTACAATCAATACAGATTTTTAAAAGCCTTTATATTAACCAATGTTTATTCATGAATATTCATGGTAAAAACATTAAGATATGTCTATAAAATTTTTAAACTTGTACTATTACTAAATTAGCAAAAGATAATGATTTTCTTGATAGAATTATATCGTAAGACATTTTCTAAATTTATAAACTAATCTGTATATTTGGTCGCTGTACCTATCATGTAACAATAAAACAACATTTCATAAGCTTTTGTTATCTCTCTTAAAACCACAACAACTTTATTACATCAGTGAACTATACTCAGGGCAAACTCAAGATACATTGTTTATAAACATGGCACCCATACTTAACCTAAATATCACTTTCTTGATGTTGATTTTTTGACAGAGCTGTTTGTCAATTTTAGCTCTCAGCCAGCTCTCCTACAATTATATTTCAAACTCGACGCCAAACCGAGAAAATTTAATATTTGTGTTGTGTTTTGTTTACAAAAATTATTTGTTGAGAGTGGCTCGAGTATAGTTATAACTAAGTTTTGTGCGCCTATAAAGCTGTAGTGGGTTCAATTACAAGGTCATTGTTATTTAGATGATGGAATATTTATTTTGCGAACCTACTTAGGTAGGTACCATAGAGGCGGAAAGCCTCTCCTCCCACGGCGCGTTTTTATCGGTCGTTAATATCCCAATGCGATAATGCGTCCCGATTCCCGTACCTAATTCTATCGCGTTATATCGCAGCAGTGTGTAAGATCGTATGCGTCCTAATAAACTTTGGACCTCTAGCGCAGAGGGTGAAGGTCCGTGGTCTTCTGCGTCGCTGGCGGACCTTCACCTCAGGGTTCGATTCCCACCTCGGGACAAATGTTTATACGATCTGCAGATACTTGTCCCGGGTGTTCTGGATGTTTTCTATGTATAATAAAAAATATCTAATATCAGTTAAGTACCCATAACACAAGCTCTGCTAAGCTTGGGGCTAGATAATGTTGTGTGAATTGTCCAGCATTATTTATAAGTACAAAATGTGCTAAAAACAGATACCTATCGCAATAACATGCGAAATTATCGAACGATAAAACGCGCCTGTGGGGAAAAGGCTTAATTTAGTTTTTGCTAGACGTGACGCTACGCTACCAACATAGTTCCGCATAAAACCGGTATTTGTTTTTATTTCATTTGATTAATAAACGACAAAAATAGTAGTTAGCCCCCTAACAATATCGTCGTGCGTGAGCGTTTCAGTTTCAAGTCTAGCATAGTAGGTATTTGCTCCATGTGATAGAGCTTATTCTTCTGATGTCTTATCAGCATACCACCAAATTTCACGTAGGTAATTAACGGTTGGACAGTTATGCTCGAAGTGACTATTCCACCTGCATTCATGCCGTTGCACCCAAGCTGCCACTGAGATCTTCGTTCGCTTCGCTCACTCCGAAAATAATTTGAACAATTCACTAAGCAGAGCTATATACTAAGTACTCGATGATTATACTTAATTCATTATACCTATAGGATTATTGGTAATTCACTGACACTGCGTGAACTCCACTGCCCTCCTTATGAAGAGTGCAGTAACGTTGTACGGAGTTCCATACAACGATACTGCACTCTTCACAACGAGGGCAGTACACCGCTCCGCACCGCGTGGCTCTGTCCATCATCAATCACAAACAAGTTTGTGAAGTGAATACACCAAGTCTTAATTCTGAGATATTTGTAATATTTATAAAAAAACATCTAGAACAAATATCTGCAGATCGTACAAACATTTATCCCGAGGCGGGAATTGAACCCGCAACCTCCTGCGTTGCAAGCGCACCTTCACCCGCTGCGTCAACAGAGGTAAATTTTTAACCGACTTCCAAAACGAAGGAGGTTCTCAATTTGCGCCGTATGTTTTTTATAATTTTATTATTTGTGTATGTTATGTTAATTCATATATCCGCCAATAGTTATCCGATTTTGATGATTCTTTCACTAATGTATAGATAATGGTTCCGCCGTGGTCCCAAAAATTTTATTCCCGAGGGATTAGTATTTATCCCGGAAAACTTAAAAAATAACTTATACTGTAGAAAAATCACGACCAGCTACAACAAATAGATTTTGATGATTCTTTCATTGTTGTATAAAGGTTGATTGACGTCGTTGAAGTCAGTTTTTAGTTTTTTAAAACAATTATTATTCCACTTGAGGTTTTTCTAGGTTTGCTGGCATACAGGTACCTAATGGCTGGATGAGGCAAGATGACGACGACAGTGCGCGATGACGCTCTTTCGGGGAGGCTATTGTTCAGCAGTTCAATAGTGGACTAACATGGGCTGATGATGATGGTAGGACTTATTTATCCTATTTATGAAAAGCTACAAGTAACTTTTCAACCGATTTCAAAAAACCGGCCAAGTGCGAGACAACCCGCACACGAAGGGTTCCGTACCATCGCACAAAACTTTATCGCAAAAGATACCCCAAAAATACATATTTTTCTGATCGATCGAAAAAAAAGCAGGGTCAACATGACCCAATCACTCATTCACGTAGGTACCTACTGACCGCGCCCAACGTTGCTTAACTTCGGTGATCGGGTGGTAAGGACGTTGCCCCTCTTAATTAAAAAAAATGTAATAGCGACAATAGTAATGCGTAACGTGTCAAAATTTCAACTATCTACTTAATGCGGTTCAAGAGATACATCCTTGGAAAAGGAGAGCAAAAATAGCCAAAAAGTCACGTTTTTTGGTTATGTAGTTATAGCGAGAGAAATGCACGTTCTGTGAAAATTTCAATAGGCAGATAATTCAGTGCAGTTGAATGATGAATGAAGATTATGATTTATTTGGTCTTAAACATTTGCATGCATTTTCTAAAATCTTGCGAATATTCGCGAATGCGAGTGTTCGTACATCTCTAGTAGTAAGTAATTATGTACCTACCTAGGTAGGTACATAATTCACTCACACACTCACACTCACTTCACTCACAGGTGGCAAATTTTATTGTTTCATTGTATCGATGACCTGGTTAATAGGTAGGTAAGTTTATGTAGGCACCTACAAATACGAAGGTAATCTAATCCTACATCGTAGGTAAATTGGTATGGTACCTAGGTAGGTACTTACTTGTATATTACATTACAGCCTAAACCGGCCATACTAACTTTTCATATTTGTTTATTTTTATTTTTCTTATACCTAACATAACCTATCTATCAGGCGAACCTACGTCAGGTTTGCCTTACATTATAATCTTTGCTATCCGAGTACTTGACCCAGGGCACCCGGGGGCCAATGATAGGTCAATGATGTAAATTGTTTGTGGGCGCACCACGGCTTGTCAACAGCTTCTAAAAAATAAACCGTTATTTGACTCAGTGCCACAGATCTTTATGTCGATTTAAGCTGCTTCCTACACTGCATAATGCTGACTATTATTTTTCATACTCGAGAATCGCCAAAAAGAGAATTTTGGATTTTTGTGTTGTGTGTGAGTTGTTTACAAATATTGTATCTTAAAAAGGCGTGAGTGTAGTTTTTTTAAAGCTGGCACACAATTTTCTTGTTTTTCGTACATCGAGCACGTACTAGATGTTTTCGTACAATTATCCACACTGACGTCACAAATCTATTTTGTGGCGTCAGTATGTATTTTGTATGTATTTGCGTATCCTCTGTTGGTAGTTCTAAATAAATAAATCTGCCGGCAGCTGTCGTAGCTTGTTCTTTTCATCTGCATTTGCGAAGTACGGCCGTAAAACTCAACGCGTAGCTACAGCTACTCTCGTTTATTTACGAAAGGACCGTTTTCGGACGAGTTTTATGTATGACTGACTTTTTACGTTAAAACCATTCTAAGAACCGAATTTTCAGTGTCAAGTAGAATGAAAAATATACCTACCTGTGACAGCAGCGCATTTTTATCTATGCCTATTATCATTCCAATCCAAATCGAGAAAGCAGCTCAAGTTTGTACGAAATTTCAGTTTTCATTTGATTAGAGTACCCTCCAGATCGAACGAAAAAAAACGAAATTCCGTAGTGTAGGCCCCTCCTCTAGTATACGAAAAACAAAAGAGGATCGCGACAGGCTTCAGTAATTTACCAAACTTGCTGATGGATAGTTTACAAGATATAAGTACCTATCACCAGAGGCAGGTGAGAGATGGCGGATGCACATGGTTTTACAAACATATCTTCTATCCCACACTAAAACTTGTCTACGAAAGTGTACCTAACGTTAGACATGACAAAACTACCGATTTAAAGATGTTGGCTTGAAGTACTGAACGGCCGCTTTTTAATGGCCTTTCGTATTTGGTCGGACAGGCGTTTTAAAGTACACCTTTAGCTGTTTTTATTCATCATCGGTTAATTATAAGGCGTAGAGAGCTGAAATTCAGTGTGGGTTTATTTGAATATAGGCTCTGATTTTTGGCAAATCCTGATGCTGCTATCTTGTTGATAACTCCCATAATTGAGGCTCGAAATAAGTAAACAATTTTCAGTTCTAAAATTGATTTATTTCGTCGAAAATTAGTTGTAGAGTTTCACAATCTAGTCAGAAGATACGTATACCAAATACGCATCAGCCAATGCAATCAGAGAGCGCCTTCCTTCTGTAGTTCAAGAGCTAGAGGCTATTATTGATTTTCAGAAAAACTCGTCTAATTCATACACCATGCATTTTTTTGGAAAAATTACTGTGGCACAAATTAGGCACAAATTATACCTAACTGCTCACAAAAAATCATATTCGTTCGTCCAGCCGTTCCGAAGATATGGAAATCTGCGAAACGTTACTGCAGCGGCATTTGCGATTACTCAAAAACCACAGGGGGCACAAATGCCGCTGTTCGGCCAAGGAAAGGCACAAATATAAGCTACCTTTTAAGCTACTTTAAATTTGGCTAAGGCTAATAGGTAAAAATGATGCCGCTGCAGTAACGTTTTCAGACGTTACTGCAGCGGCATCTTATTTTTTCGAATTACTCTGAAACCTTTATAGGCACAAATTTAATTTTTGGGGCACATTTACAGGGCATGGTGCTCTAATTATTCTATATATTTTCATCTTGATCCGAGTCGACATGCCGCCCCAGTAACGCACACGAGGTATTGGTACTAGGTATGTGTTACTGTACTGTATTAGGTATTGGTTTATTTCATATTTTCGGTTATAAATTAATATCTCTCATATCACCATAGGTGTATTACCCACCTTCCAACGTCATCTAAAATGGTTTACGCATATTATAGATTAATGGTGGTTTGATCCTAGGCAAAATTCAAAATTATTTTTGAATTGTGCCTTAGATCAAACCACCATTAATCTTTAATATGCGTAGATACCTACTCTAGCTAGGCTAGATCAATAAGTTATTCTTTGACAATAGTTAAGGTATACTTCTATGTACGCCATTTATTGGTAATGCAGTTACAGAAAAGCTTTACACTGAAAGGCTGTCATTGCAATAACTTACCAAAGTGACTACCTACAGAATACAAGTCCAAGAGATGGCATTGTTCAAGGCAGAAGTGTTGGTCCTCTGGTGGGACGTTTGTAGGTACATTTGAAGAATGACCTTTTTTGATCATAGCTAATTTAGTCCTTTCTATAAATAAAAGTCAAATTTGTGTACACCTATTTATTAGACTTAGTGATGAGCATGGGCGGCTGCCTTCCTCATCTGTACCAGAACATTTCCGAGCTCTTCACGCTTCCTCTTGGCACGGATGTGTGTGCCGAGACGCCTCTTCAGGAATTTTAGTGCACGCTTGTCCTTAGACACCTGGAATATGTGATTAAGAGATTTACCTCGATAGGAAGTCATAGTATTAGGTCTACAAATTATCAATCCATCATTCTTCAAGACTTGCATAATGATTGGAAGAGAAACACAATACTACAATATATTCGGTCTCTTTTACATAGCAGGTTTAAGTTTCCTACTATTTAAATTACATACAATATTAAATTACCTTCAGCAACTCCATAGCTCTCTTCTCATATTGAGCGTGGCCAACGACCTCACGGATCAGATCACGGACAAACTTGGTATGCTTTGTTTGAGTCTGAAAGTGGATAAATAAAACACTTACTGAACTGATTGGAGCTTTTCTATGGCTATATACCATATACAATGGAAAAAGGGATTGAAGTAGTCTACATGCAATGCACAAACAAATCAATGGATGGTCGGAGTTTCATAAAATTATCACAGAGACAAAAACCACAACATAACCTTATTATAACAATAACATCTCAAACGATTAATGAAACTTACACCCTTTAGTCTAGCTGGTCGGATTTTGATGGCTTTGTCAGTAATTCCCTTCCTGCCAGCGGAAATCTTAGTGGTTTTGTGGCCTTTTCGCAGACCGACTGCGATCTCGAACCGGGGAGCCATGCTGAAAACACAATCACAGAAACCGTGAGTCACAAAATCAATGCACCGCACTTTTAACACAATCCTATGTATTCACAATTTCAGTTGACAAATTCACGAAATTGATAGATTACTTAGATTTTAAGGAATTTATTTTAAAAACTTTATTTACGTACTTTTCGGATTGACAGATCCGACCAAAGAGAATTTTTATACTTTTTTAGGAATCGAATGAATAACGTTTCTAGTGTTGGGACCCTGTTCGTAGTTGTCTATGGATTGTTAATCGGTTCAACTAGCGAGTTTATGACATCTTGTTGGAGACTGAATGAAAACCCGAGAACTTTCCGATGAAAACTAAAGCCTCTCCCCCACAGCTGCGTTTTTGCGATTGCGATAATGCGTCCCGACTCCTGCACACAGATCGTCCGATATTTTCAACCTATATTTTGAATAAACGTCTACAATTATTAAAGAAAACATTTCAGACCCTCGCATCGCACAGAAATGTAACCACTACTAATTAGAATCGGGGCATTAAACCCCACAGGTGCGTTTTATTGGTCGATAATAATATCACATGCGTTATTGCGATATATGTTTTCAATACATTTTGTATTAGGACGAATACGATTTTACACACTGCTGTGATAATATTGCCACAATAGAAATACGGGAATCGGAACGCATTATCGCATTGCGATATTATCGACCGATAAAAACGCGCCTGTGGGCCTGTGCGCCTGTGGACCTATGAGAGGCTTTATCGCAATATCGCAAAAACGCACCTGTGGCAGAGAGGCTTAAACCTGGTCATCAAACCCAGGTTATCAAAGCGTCCCTATAGAATATGCCGTGCTATTAGGGCCTACCCGCACTGTTGAACTAGGAAAAGTTGATCTGTCAGCAACGTCACAAAATGCGTCAGTGTCAGATTGTGGTTTGTCAAAGTATTACTTGTTAATGTCAGTTAAGTCAATGTCACTCAGTCAGCTGTTTTGTTGATCGATGCGTGTTGCGAAGGTGTTGCGTTTGTGATTTTGTGTGTTTTAGATGTTTTTCCAACATTTTCACGTGCCACCCCTCTCCCCACAAAGCAAAGCGAAGATTTCTTTACAATAGGTTTGAAGTTCCGTTTTCGCCACACTATTAAAAATTGTGGGTTCTGAAAGCAACCTAACCTAAAAACCAATTAAAACAACCACTATAATGGAAGTTGGGGCTGTAAAGCAGGCTTTCAACAATGAGGTGAGTAAAATAATTGATATTCCATTGATGTTTCTGTCAGGATAAAACAACAGCAAAAAAAAAAGCAATTAGTACTTGTTTCACAAACATACCAGTCAGAAACAACAGGGATGTTGAGTATCTTCTTACCACTCAAATGACCCTTCAAAATACTCACCTATTTACCCATGGACAAATAAAATTACCTACCATCCTCAGACAGGAATCCATTGCCCAAGTTTGTTCTGTTCATAAATTGTCACTGTTGTTGGGAAAGTAAAAAGGTAACACATTTTGAAAAATATTTATATTCTGGCTGTAACTTTCTGCATTACTAAAGTTTCGATATCATAATTTATCTAAAAGTTATATAAAAATGAATACTGCAAGTCACCACATAAGTATGGAAAAATTGCTGTCTACAAAACAAAAAAATGTTATTGAGCGATGATTTCTCAATTCAATTTACTCTTATGTCTAGGTATCAAATTATTTAAACCAATGCTTCATGCCTTTGTGTTCTATTTCCAGGTTATTCAATTGAAGAAAAATGTAAATCAAGCAAAGATTCAAGTAATACACAAGCTCACAAGAAAGGCTAAAACCCTAACAGAGAAGAAAGCTCCTGAGCATTTAAAAACAAAAAATAAAAAGAAAGCCGAGTCTGCTGTCAAGGAGGTTCTAATTATAAAGGTAAATAATTGTCATATTAAATTAAATTACACTATTTTATTCTCCAAATGCAATTTTACAAGATTAAACATTTATTTGCTTTGATCTGAGGGCTGATGAGCAATTGGCACACACCATTGTAGGGCAATTGGATAGTTGAGCTACCTCTAGTTTATTTACCACAGTCTGCAGATAACTCAACTGTTTCAAGTGTATTTTATAAATACTTTTACCAACTTGTTGTAATTTACATTAGTTATTATTCATTACAGAAACTAAAGCCTAGAGACCTAGCAAGGTTCATAATAACAAACAAAGCAGAACTAAACACCAATCTGAATAAACCAATAGTGGACAATGATAAGGCCTGTGCCAGATTATTAATCCACAAGGCATTACAGCAGAAATACAAGATGATAAAGGACAAGTTCGGTGATATACCCATAAAAGACTTACTAATGTCAAGACAGGAACGGCTTAAGCTCAAGAAAGAAGCTAAAGATGCTCAGAAGAATAAAAAGAAAGGAAAAGGAGCAAAAGTTGTAAATTCTGAGGGGGATTGGAATGTTGAAGATGTGAAAATGGGTGATAATAGCAAAGAATTAGGCAGCGAAGGTGGAAGTGATGATGAAAATTCCGATGATGGACACAGTGATGCAGAAGCAGATAGTGATAATATCCCTAATGAAGGTAGTCATGATATTAGTGATGATGATGCGCCTGCGACACGTCAAGTAGTCAATGATAGTGATGAATCCAGCGAAGGGGAAGTGGAGAATGATGATGGTGGGTCTATTGTTGGTTCCGGTGATGATGGTGTTTCTGAAGATGATGATGGTGTTTCTGACGGTGATGCTGAGATGGAGAAAGAAGTATCAGATGATGAAAGTGAAGAAGTGCAAGAAAAAGTGGTTGTAAAACCAAAATTCGTTCAAAATTCGTTAAACCTGCCAAGCAATCAAAGTCACCGTTTGCAGCACCCAAGATAGCAACAACTAATCTTGATATTGAAGAAGTCCTGTCAACACTAAAACCAAAGAAAAAACCAGACAAAAAAGTGAAAGACAACAAAAACAAGAACTTGAACGAAAAAATGCTGAACCGGAAATTCAAAAAGGATACTAATGACAGTCACACAGAGCACAAAGTTGTGGATCCATTCTTCAAAACAGCTTCAGGTGATAATTACATGTCACTGGCTGAACCAAGACAACCTGATGAGGTAAAAGAGATCCATAGACAAGGTAATAGACAAGAGAGACGAGCAGCCATGTTTGGGCGTGCACCTATTAGACCTAGAAATAATAAACCGAACTTCAAATCTGGGAATTTTGATAACAGAAATGACTTTAATGCAAAATTCAATAAGTTTAATGGAAATGATAGAAGAAGCAAGTTCAATGACAGTAATTCGAAATTTGATGATAGAAATTCGAAATTAAATGGAAGGAATGACAGAGGTTCCAATTTTAATGACAGAAGTCCCAAATTTAATGACAGAAATTCTAACTTTGATGATAGAAATTCAGGGAATGATAAGAATTCTAAATTCAATGATAGAAATTTCAATAATAACAAAGGTGCTGAGCCTAAAGAAGAGAAATTGCATCCATCTTGGGAAGCTAAGAAGAAGCAGTCAGGTATATTACCTTTCAAAGGTAAGAAGACTGTGTTTGATGAAAGCTAGATATTATTTATGAATATACAAATTGTTTAAATCATTTGCTTTGTTTAATTTGCAGTCTAGAACGTCAGACAGATTCTTTCTGAATCTCATGACAAATTCATATCAAGGTTAGGCAAAGTTCACAAAACTATTGACAATTGGATTTATTTGTCTCTATTCTTTGATTGTAATTTTCAATCTTGTTGCAATATTGTTTATTTAAAATCATAGAATATTATATTAGTTAAAATAAGCTACTCAGAAAAAGAAAAACATCTTCTAAATTAGACGTTCATTTAAATTTTATAAGATTTTCGTAAGTATTTGCCCTATTTGTCCTAATAACTAATTGTTAGTAAAAATAGGAAAACAACACTTTTCTGTGTAAAACTCGTACCTGTGTAGGTAACTAAGTTTTCAATACGAAAACTTAGGTAGATACAGACCGAATTATAGGCTAACTTAGTTTAGCTTAACTCGCATAGCTCACGCAGTTTTTCTACTTTAGCTATGATGCGAGTTACCGAAAACTAAGCTAGCTTAGGTTTCGGCAGAGAATATATAATATATGTATTTATGTAGTATTATGTATAAGTAGGTATATGTATTTATTTTTGTGATTTTACTAGGTTCCTATTTGTATGTAAGATTTAATAAATTATTTGAATTCACTGCATATAATGCACACAGATCCCCCTTTTAAAATTCAATGATCCTATCCATCCAAGGTTGTCTGGTAGAGATCGCTCCTGAGCGATAAGACCGCCAATTGTCACATGTTTTGTATTTTGTATTTTTTTTTATTTTGCATGTTAATTTAATCTAAGTGTGCAATAAAGAATTTTCTATCTATCTATCTATCTATCTATCTAATAATATTAAAGTATAGAATGGACACTCTTCTCCTCCCACCTGACGGAGCCTCCTCACCCCGACGGTTCCTAACGTGTCCGACGTCACACACACACAAGTGTAGCGCAATCCAGTTGCGCATGTATGCACCCCGACGCGGCTTTTCCTTCGTAGGCTTCGTAGGCTTGCTAAGCATGCTCACCAATTTAAAAAGGTTGCGGCTCACTCCACTCTGTCTTTCAATCTATCACCGCAAAGTCCTTAAAATTTTATCGCCCCGGGTACCAGCCAATGCTACGCCGCCACTGAGTAACCTACCACGTAAACCATAATAAGGTATTACTCAAATTCAAACATACAAAGCCTTATCAAACAGAATTCTAGGGCCCCAGTCCGACTCACATCTACATCTCGGCATTCGCAATTTAGCGAGTAGCGTGCGACTATAAATCCTTACCTCCTGTGGCACGGCAGGAATGCTTCATTAGGGTACCATGCTGTATGGACTAGCAGAGTTTAGGCTGAAAGCAGGTTTTTGGTACCTTTACCTACATATTATAATTGAACGATTTTCGGTGCTTGGAGTGAGTAGAATTTATCAACGCTTTGAAAGGATTGAACTTGAACGCTTTTGCCCAGAAGTGAACTCAACGGTTAATGATGATAATGAAATATGAATGCTTAGTTAAAAATCCTTAGCGGAGGCTTAACATAATACTGTAGGTAACACCGATGTTACCTACAGTATTGTTTAGCCTCCGCTAAGGATCTTATAACAGAGTACAAGATGTCTCATGAGTTTAAGTTTAGTTAAAATTACGCGTTTTTCGAAATATTTAAATAATGCATTAAATAAGGTATCTTTTCCGAACTGCTGTTCAGACTATTTCCAAAATACCGAACGCTAAATAGTAGGTAGATTAGTTACCAACCTAACCTATGTATTTCTTTTACGACTATGCTAGGTACTCCTCCAAGCTAATACCTCTAAGCTAATACCGGTAAGCGCCTGGTTTCTACATGATAAAACGTGTAAAACCAACGGTGAGTGCTATATGGAAGCGATAGGCGCATACCGGTTACCTAATGCTTACTTGTAATAAGTACGACGTCCTGGTGCTGTTTCTATTATACTTATTGGTATATCAGTATCGATTTGCGTACCTAGAAGTATAGGTACTTATAGGTATGTACTTACCTAATTAGGTGTAGAACTAACTGACCAACGTTTTTTCTGTCTAATAACCCCATAAAAAGCACCTTTACTTTTCCCGACATTTTAATTTTTCCGGGCTATAAAGTTTGGATACTTGGACTAGGTATTACCTACGACAGCTGTGGCAACGCTAGTGCTCTCGTAATGCGTTCAGAATGCCAGCAATGCGAGCGAACGAAAAATCCTATTACATGAAGAAAAATCTACTTAATCATTCCAGCCATTCTCAAAGTGCAGCATTTTGAAGGGGGCTGGGCCAATTAAACATTTTTAAATGTAACCATCGAGGAACATTTAATTTTTATTTGAATAGATTTCGGGACTCGTCAGTAATAATTTGTTTTTAGTACATTGCATAAGTCTGGGATGCAAACATATAGCCTACACTGCAATGTCCAATTACCCAATAATCTGCAGCCACAAATCACAGCACAATGCCAAGATCTGTCGCAGCAGGTGACGTAGTGCGACCTATCACCTCTTACGTGAGGGAATGATCGGTCAACACCTATTGACGACGTACCTAGGTTGTCTCCCACATAGCAACTTGGAAATGGATCATCACCGTTTAACATCGAGCCGTTCCGTATCGTATTCTTTGTGCGAAACATCTGTCGCAGCAGGTGACGTAGGGCGGCGGCCTATCACCTCTCACGTGTATGGAAACCATCATCGTTCAACAACTAGGTAATGACGACGTAGGTTGTAACACACTTATCAACTCGGAAACGGTGCCTTTATTCGGGAAGGATTGCTGTCGAGATTGCTTGTCGCAATTGCTGTCAATACAATTTTTTTGGTCAGAAATTATGTTTAGACGTCATTTATGTCACCTATGATATGAAGACAATCACATACCTACCAGTCGTTCAGTGTTATTTATACGCATGGACAAATAAATTGTACCTACGTATGAAACTTCCATGAAAACCTATCAAACAAACCGAATTAATATCGACATAAACCACGGCTCATGCTAAAGTAACCAATTTTTACGAATATTAGAATAAGGAACGGGTTTCTCAAAGGTCCTACAAGAGACCATATCGCTTTTAGTTTGCTTATCCTTATTCATGTATTCTAGCCTCGGGATAGCAAAAACTAACAAATTGTTTTTGCCCGGTTATGGCCTTTGACTGGGCAGCGTCCGGTTTTGTCACGTACCTTCATTGATATAAGACTCTAAGGGTATAAGGGATCACTCCAACCAGAGATAGTCTCGCAACGATTCAGCAAAATAAAAGCAGCGATGATTTTTGCGTGACACGAAAGAGTGATGTGTTAGGTACTAGGTACCACCTGTTTAGTAGTTTAAGATTCAAGATTCATTATTGCGAAACATACTGTAAGTAAGTACTAACAAAGGTCTTAAAACAACTTGTGCGTTCATTGCCATGCCTCTGGGATGAGACCTTGCGGGTCGCGCCGCAGCTGCAGCTGGTGGAAGGTTGTCCATCTGCGTGATCTGCGTCGGTGAAATGAAAGTATTATTCGTATCAAGCATGCAACCCGCTAGGGATTAATAATTTTGACTACACTACCTCTCAGTTAAGATAACTTTAATGAACATAGCCGACAAAAAATATTTCTTATTAAAAAAAAAATCATTTTTAAAAATTCGTAGAACAAGACCCCAACTTAGGCCGGAAACAGCCATTTCGAGACTCGCCTAAGTATATATTCGCTCGGAGAGGAAGTCCCTTAGGGTTGATATTATAAGGTTTTATTGGATTTTCGTGATAAAGACCCATAGTGCTCTCACAAGAAACTAAATTCTGTTGTGTTATCCCTTGGTTCTCGGAATTCTAAATCCCCTTAGCCAGGGTCAAAATTTACTTCAACCGCTATCACGTAGTCTGTGCAAAGTGCCTTGGTCAAATTCCTCTATTTAAGCTAGGAAAAAACTAGGAACGGTACCTATGCAATTGTCACCTATGTGACTCCAACTTAAAAAAATCTTTCAACTTTAACCCATTCGCTGCCTAGCCTAGGCAGGGGTGCGACCCGACGACGAAGGGGCGGCGGCGGCGCGCCTCAGCTACAAGCAGTGCTAGAATCACATGTGCGTCGTCGTGGGCAATGAAAGCAATGTCTAAGCAGTGTCTTTTTCATTCTGACTTAGGTAATTATGTCAACATAATGAAAAAACAGGATCCGCCAAGTGCGAGTGTGACTCGCGCGCCGAGGGTTTCGAACTTTTGTCAATTAATAAGAACAGATACTAAAGAAACGAGTTAGACTTCACTATCTAATGAATATCAAAAAACAGTAGGTGCTCTAAAAAATTCGAATTTTGGTGGTAAAGGTCAATTTTTTAGACAATTTTCTAAATATTTCAAAGAATAAAACCTAGTAAAAAATCGAAAACTGTTTTGAAATGTACAAATCAATACCTTTCATTTGATACCCCACTCAAAGAAGTAAAATTTTCAATCAAACTTCGTTCGAGTGGGGTATCAAATGAAAGGAATTGATTTGTACATTTCAAAACAGTTTTCGAATTTTTTCTATAATAGGTTTTATACTTTTTCAAATATTTTTAAAAAAGTCAAAAAATTGACCATTTCTCCCTATCTCCAAAGATTGCGGAGCAATACATCTGAAATGTATGTAGCGTTTGTAGATATATCTATATGTATTTTAAATAAAAATATAGAGAAGTCTGTAAGTACAACGGTGTTTGAAAAATGGTCAAAAAGGGGGGGAAAATTGTACTTACACCGTTGTACTTACAGACTTGTCTATACCTATTCTTTTTTTGATATTTTTTCCCCCCTTTTTGCAGTAAAGCTTGCTTGTAGCAAGAAGCAGTCTTATAATTATACGTAACCCTCGGTGCGCGAGTCCGACTCGCACTTGGATTTGTATTATTAGATTAAATAATAAATTACCTACCGTAAGCGTGAACCTACTGCCCACACGATTTATTATAAAACGGAGTCCACTTGGAACACGTTCGCAGAAATGGGATCACGTACTAAAACGCATAATTACTTGTGAACGCGCCCGAGATGCAAAGGGGAAGTTTTAAAAAAAAAGGATGAGAGTTTAAATCCTTTTTTAAATTAAAATTCGAATGTGCTTTGTAGTTTTTTATTGGAGACCAGTATTTCTGATAACAAATAAGGATTTATTAGACTATCAAGCCGAAACGATAGCTTGATCATTTTATGGCTTGACTGAATACAAATACATTTATTTTGTTTTCATACACGTATGTATCTTGCATAAGGCGGTGTTAGTAGCTAAACTAGCGCCACCACAATTTTTTTCGTACCTATGATTATCTACGTTAAATAAGGGAATTTTCCACACGAGAATTAGGTATCCACAATACATTGTCCAGTTTACGATAGAGTGACAATAGAGTACGGTGTTTACTAACAAAAATTTTGCACTTTTGTGTAAACTTAAAAAAAATCTAAACAGAATAAACAGCATAAATATAATAAAACTGACCATTTACCGATAAAATAATTGATCGGTAATGGTCAGTTTACAGATCCGAAAGTTTTAGCTATATTTCTAGGCAACATACAATACAATAAAAGTAATAATCAAGTAAGTAGGTACCTAACATTCAAATACAATAATAAATTATAACATTTTTATAACAGAGGCATTAAAAAAAGCTTAGGATAGGTAGTAGGTACCTATTGTAAACTGATCAATGTGTTTTGGATAATTCCTTTGGTAGGTATAAGAAAAACCAGGCGGTAACGCTAGTTTGGCTACTACCACAGCCTCAAATAGCTCATACATGAGACAGGTACCTACGTGTTAACATAAAACAGCTGCATAATACCAAATAATTCCTACATTTGCATTGACTCTGCCAGAACTATCATAGATAAGTACTAGGATTTGTACAAAACACCTAGAACTAGGTACTTATTAAAGCAATGATCATGTTTACAATAACTTTAACCTAGGTGTGAGAAAATTTCTACCACACAATATAATGATTTCATACACATAGGGCTGGTTATTAGTGTAGTTCATACAAATAGCTTAGGAGGTATCTACTTAACCACAATAATCGAGTTCTTTCAAGCAAAGCGGTGTGATATGTACGTACGTACTCTGAAGTTGTGACCGCCGCGCGTTTTTACTCTATCCTCTGAATACAAGAACGACGACCGATGTGGCGCAGCGGACGGAAGTCCGTCTGCGACGCGGAAGGTTGCGGGTTCGAATCCCGCACGGAACATATACTTGTGCGCTCCACAGAAATTTCAGGGTGTTAAAATGTGAAAAAGTGTGGGTGTTTACTATGTATAATAAAAAATATCTATCTATGTAATACATTGTATTGTGTATCAGTCATCTAGTACCCATAACACAAGCTCTGCTTAGCTTGGGGCTAGATGATGCTGTGTGGATTGTCCGGCATTATTATGATTATTATTAAAAAGGGGTAGGCCTGGCCTACCAACGCCTATTTTAATTTTGAGAATTTGACCTTTTCTACGTATACAGTTATTGCATTTAAGGAAATAATTTTTAATTTTGATTTCTCCCATATTGCTTACACTACCCACATAATAAATGTAGGTAATAAATAACTGGCATGAATGTAGGTACAAATTCAAAGACGACAACATCACTGGCAATGGTCATTGGTCAGTGATTTGATTTAAAACCTATTGTGACTTGATTTGGATTGATGGCTTGATGCATATTGGCAAAATGATATCGATTTTGTGGTGTTAATCATAATGTCAACCACATGGATTGTTGTGTAGGTTAGAATAGAGAAAAATTACATCACATCGTCATCGAATGCGTAAAATATATGAAAAGCATTCCATCAACTTCAATAATTTACGCAATGTATGAGGATGCAATGTCGTTTTTGTCTATTTTACCCTAGATAACAACGCCTGCGCTTGGCCCACAGGAGTCACTTCGAAGTTTGAGTGAGTACCTAGCCTTTAGCGCGCGAATATGTTCCACGAGTGGAATTTACGAAACTGCTAATATCTCTAGAAGCAGAAGTCGTAGAAAGAGAAGAATTTCACCACTCAGTAGGCCTCTTTCCTCTCGTATTTCTTACTTGCATCCCCTTTTTAACCGAGTTCAAAAAAGGAGGAGGTTCTCAATTCGGTGTATGTTTTTTATGTATGTAGGTAAGTTATTCATATCTCCGCCAATAGTTATCTGAGTTTGAAGATTCTTTCACTAATGTATAGAGAATGATTCCGCGGTGGATTCCATTTTATTTCCGAGGGATTACTATTCATCCTGGAAAACCCAAAAAACAACTTAATACTGTAGGTAGAGGAATCACGACTAGCTACAACCATTTTGTTTGATGGTTCTTTCATTGTTGTAACAAGGTTGATTGACGTCGTTGAAGTCAGTTTTTACTTTTTCAAAACAATTATTACTTATCTCATCCATGACCCTATATACCTAGTAAAGGTTTTATATTATTTCGTGGAACTTCAAGAATATGCTACGACGCTACGCCAGACCCGCGTAGCATACAAAAGACTTCAACGAGCTCTCGCTTTTGTACAACAAACCTAAGTCTTGATATTCACACGAATATTTTTCAATGGCTGGGATTTCTATTTAGTGTACACTATCACAACTGTATCTACTAGAAAATCTTATTCTAAGTTATTCACTAGCCTTATAATTTTATTTGTATTGTTTCTTGGGGGACTTATTGAATCTTACTCTAAAATCTTATTACTAAATCAAATCTTAAATATTTTTAAACTTACGCGATCAGAACACATTATTATAAGTATTTAACGGGTATTTATCGCGTTTATTTACCTATTTTGCCCGACGGAGACATCCCGTGATCACGACAGTGTGTAAACCTGTCGAAACGTCGGGCAAAATAGGTAAATAAACGGGATAAATACCCGTTAAATACTTATAATAAATCAAATCTTATTTCTAAATTGCTCTACAATTCGTTCATCTTACCTTACCTAAAAAATCCTAGGTACAGGTTAACACAGAAAACGGCTAAGATTTTTTTAAAATAGCAGTTACGATTCGTAATAACGATTATTCAACGATTTCGTTCTAACGATTATTATCAGTATTTATCGCGTTTTGTTTTTAGTCCCATCCGTTTCCATCGCGTTGCAGCGATTGTGGTCACGTGTACGTAACACAAGCAAAAAACCAAAAGAAAAAAAGGAGTAAAAACTAAAGGTATGCGATAAATACCCGATAAATAATCGTTAGTAGAAGTTATGATTTAAGCCCAGGCCAACCTCATAACCACTGTCTTTGTTATAGAGGCAACATCTCTGCTCAGTACCAGAGATGTTATATGTACCAATAAAGTGTGTCAAAATAGTGTCTTATGACTATCACGACATGTAGATATTCGAGATTCATTAGTTTTTACACATCTTTTAACATCAATCATCAATTTGCCGGCCGAGTCATCACAAACTTCGTTTGTTTTGTTTGATTTGACAGCTTATGCCTATACCACACCGCGAAGCTTCATGGTTGGTTCAATAAGGGGCGTAGCATAATTGTGCCTTAAAGCCTCCCCACACCACTGATTCGCGCGCGAATCAAGGCGCGCCCCGTGAGCAAAACTGCCAAAGTGTCCACACTCGCGCGCGAACCACGCGCGCCCGACCAAACCCTTTGTCGCGGGAAAAAACCCACAGCATACCGGTAACACGACGCGGACGCGACGCGAAGACGCGACGAATATGCGAATGGGATTCACACTCGGCGATGTACCGTGCTGTGTTGTGACCGTGTGCACTTACACAAACCTACTTTGATTTTTTTGTATAATAATAGATTAAGTTTTTGATAAATAAATAAATACAATACAATATTCGCGATCGCGTGTGGTTCGCGGCTTCCCGCGCGATCTGCGCGCGAGTGTGGAGGGAGAGGCTTTTATATTGTGGATAATCTCCACTACTGCTGTATGATTACGCAAAAATCACTCATACAAAATTTGGCATATCATGGCTTTCGTAATTTCAAGTTTTCAGGATGCGCGAATACTATGCACAAAGGCTTTCGATTGTCAATTATAGGATGAGTGGTTTTTACGTAATCTCACAGTTGATTCAATACTTGGACTTGCTCATCAAGGCGATCGTCGAGGTAAAATCCAGCAAAATAGATATCTCTCGCTACATCCAGGCGAATCGCTGAACTAGACGCTTGCAATATGGCCGGTCCCGTACATTTTCATACGTTTGTTTTCTCATGTAACATCTTCTAGGCATACTACCATCTTGCAGTGCGGCCGTAGCCTAAGCGAGTCAAGTCACGCCATGACTCTGCCAACATATGGATGCTCTCTTAACCTAAAAATTACAATTATAATTTTCTATAGCCTGGTCTTTATACTTTCTCCATCATCTGGTTTCACCTTCTTCTTGTCCTGGTCTGCAGCTTCTTGTAGCGTGTCTGGTAGCTTCATGTTGAGTGTCTCTGGTAACGTGAGGACCAGGAAACCAGAGATGGATGCCATGATGCCGAAGAGCATCGTTGGCAGGTATTCGTAGTATCGAGCCTGGGAACGATATTTGTCATTTAAATGTGTCAATTCATATGTAAATCTTCAATTCGCATAATTATATGAACATTATGTGTGAGAAAATCATTTAGTTGAGTTCGCTCATTGCTATAGTGATGTAAACAATTATATGTATAATCTTTCCTACATAATATAAAATTGTTTAATTCAAGGACATGATTCTACCTATATATTAAAGAGCTGGATGTTAGGTGTAAAGGTCTGAGCACATACATCCAACACTGGTACCGCATAACACAAAAATAGGCATTCAAATATGTTAAGCCCATATTTGAATGCTTATTTTTGTGTTGTCCACTCGTTATCATTACATAGGTACATTTTACAGTACCAAAATGGCTACCCACAAGCTTCCAACGAGTGGCCCGCGAGCTGTTAGTTATCTGATGCCATCAATATAAAATGCATCTTAATTTTAGATAGAACAAACAGCTCGCAAACATTACGAGATAGAGCCCATATTTGAATGCTAATTTTTCTGTTGTGCTGTAGCGATGTTGGACGTGTGATCGCCAACCTTTATAAAAACGCAAGTTATATTTGGGGGCGTCCACGAATTACGTGAGGTGATCTTGGCGATTTTTCGACCCCCCCTCCCCCTTTGGTGAGATGTCATGAGATATCGCACGACACGCCCCCCAAAAAAAAATCTCACGTGAGATTTTTTGGCCTAACCCTGCCTAACCAGACAGAAAACACGCGAACACGCGATAAATATTAAAACGTAGGTAGGTATGATTGTACTTATTTAAGTGGAGAAATATTTTAACCCAGTTTCTTGAAAAATTACAATGTTTCTTGCGGAAAAAAATTACGTGAGATTTTCAGGGACCCCCCTCCCCCCATGTAAGATTTGGTGAGATTTGGCTCGACCCCCTCCCCCCAAATGTCTCACGTAATTAATGTACGACCCCTTTCTAGATTTCAAAATGAAATAAGAGTGGGTAAAGTTAAGACATTTATGATGATAAAGCAGCTAAGCTAACAGGGTGTTGTGCCTTATTCAAAACACTTCATCAAGAAACAATAAAAGTGAAAAGATTTTGTTACCAGTAAAGGCGTCTGTGGAGCAAACGTAGACCCGATCCTCCCTATCGTGGAGCACATGGCCAAGAGTGTTGTTCTATAGTTGGTGGGGAAGACCTCAGCAGCGAAGACATACAGAGAGTTGTATGCGAGAGTGATGAAG
The DNA here is from genome assembly GCA_028535905.1 of Quercus berberidifolia. Taxonomy (NCBI): domain Eukaryota; kingdom Viridiplantae; phylum Streptophyta; class Magnoliopsida; order Fagales; family Fagaceae; genus Quercus; species Quercus berberidifolia. The sequence continues at coordinate 12,725 of JAPQVW010000189.1, read as the reverse complement.
AACTTTCCTCCGAGGTAAAGAAGGATTGACCAACTGCCCGCTGAAAGTCAGAATTAGATTTATAGATGACTAGCTGCTATAAGTGTGATGTTCACAAGATAGTCCTAGTTTTATTTTATTCCCGATGGATTAGTACGTATTTGCCCCGGAAAACTTAAAAAAAACACTGAAAATATTAAAGAAAACGAAGACGGTTTTTCGTTTTTTCAAAACAATCATAATTATGTCACCAACTCTTCACAATAATATTATAAATGCGAAAGTTTGGATGGATGGATGGATGTTTGTGGCTTCTTCACGCAAAACTACTGAACCGATTGATCTGAAATTTTCCATAGATGTAGCCCAAAACCTGAAATCAAACATAGGCTACCTTAGGCTTTAATCCTGGATAAGGGCGTGCGAAACCGCGGGCAGCACCTAGTTTTCTATATAAATCGGTCACAATTGATGGAGTAATCGGCGAACATATGTACATAAAAAATGTATACAGCTGAAAAAAGAACCTCTTCCATTATTCACAGTCGGTTAAAAAGATGGGTGTTTGTGAGACATGTGGTTTAAAAGAGCTCTGACAAAGAATGAGACTAGACACGAAAGAGAGACTTATTGGCTTTGTTGTTTTTTTTGTATTGTACTTAGCGTAAGTCTGTTCGTGACGTCATCTTTTCGGGTTCTAACGGAAGACCAGCGCTGGCTAGGACTCTTACGGGACCTTAGCCAGCATTATGCTGAGTTAAAACCCTTTTACAACAACTTTATGTATGTGTACTATAAGTGTGTTTTGTTTATTAACTGTTCGTTTTTGTTGTTGTAAATAAATGTTTTTCTATTCTATTCTTATTTAATTATAGCGGAAACTGGTTCTGATTATGATATTTGTAGGGAAATTTATTGTGACATGAAAAGGTAGAGTAAAATGGCCTGCATACATTGGCAGACGGGACGGCAGAGGATTTAAAATTTAACAATTGAATTTAATATCCAATTGAAATATATTATTTCGATTGATATATTCGAGGATATTATAATTATAATTTAATATATACTCAATATAATTTAATAATTATAATTAATATGTATATATAGAAATTAAATTATCATATAATTTAATATCCCATTGAAATATATTATTTCGATTGGATATTAAATTCGGAGCATCGCAGCGTAGTTTCCGAGGCCGATCACCGAGCATTGAAATATAATTAATAGTTAGAGTTAGAATAAGGTATATTATACCTTATTTTGATAGGATAACTATTAAATTCAATTGATAAATATTAAATTTTAAACTTTGGCGTCCCGTCCGCCAATGTGCGCAGGCCATAAAAGAGCCTTTTAAAGTAATTACCTGGTACAAATCCATAATTGATCAGGATCAAAGCCGTCATGAAGTAAGCGAACGCGATAACTTTCTTTCTTCCAAACCTGTCCAAGAATATCAGCTTACACACATTCGCTGGTGCCTCAATAATGATCACCACTATGTAATTCAAATAGCTGTTTCCAGAAAGTTCTATAGCGTTGATGGAAAGACCGTAGTAGACCAGAGTAGACGAGATCCAGAGAAAAGAACAGGTGAACAGTCTCTTCCATATCATGGGTGATTGAAGGACTTGGTTGAAAGAAGAGGTCTCTTGCTGTTTTGAGAGGCACTTTCTTTCATCACGCTGCTGCATGGCTTGTTTTTCCACTTGGGAGTAGTAGTCTTTTGGTATTGTTACTTTGTTCATCCGTTCTTCTCTGAGTAGAACGTTGATTCCTTCTTCGTATCTGCCTGGAAGAAACGAATAGAATAATATAATTATTTATTTATTCTGAAACAAGTTAATCCAATTATAAGAGAAACAATAACTTGGAAGTAAACAGAAATGGTGGTAGTTAAATCAAGCTTTGCCTTTATGATTATTTGCCAATATAAGGGTTGGCTCAGCATATACTGAACAAATGACGCTCAGCGCTATTTTTCAGCCAAAGACCTCGACTATTGGCTTCAGTCCACTCTGATTTCCTGAGCTAATTTCTACTTTATTCCACTCTGATCCATAGCTCGGTGGATTAGTTTCCACTGCTTGAATATATTCCACTCTGATCGTTAGCGATTCGGAGGCCAAAGTAAAAAAAAAAATATTGCCAAAATGAAACAAGCCCTTCACCACTCCATCTGTGTTACAAGAATAAATGGTCTAAGATATTTTAAGTAATGTTCTCATGTTTAACTAATATCCAGCCTGAGTACCTACAATTTTAAACAAACCTAACAGCTTACTTTTAGCTATGTAACTGTTTTGACTTATTACTATTTTCATTCTTTCATTACGAACTTATTATCTAACTGTGAACTTATTATTAAACCAGGTGGTTTCATAAACCATAACAAAATATGGAGTTTTCCATTACTGGAATTCCTAAATACTTTTATTGAAATTAAAATTTACATGAGAAAAGTACATATGGCATAACATAACGCTTTATAAAAATAGAATAAGAAAAGAAAGACCTAATATTTAGAACAGATGATTCGAACAATAATAAGTGGTGATGATGCTTTGGCCACAGAATTACCTCTGACCTCAATACTAACAAGCCCTGTGTCTCTGCTTAGTTCTCTCTGCTTAGCTTGTGGCTAGATGATGCTGTGTGAATTATCCAGCATTATTTATTTATTTACTCTGATGATCACTCTAGTCGTCTCGTAAAATCTCGTTACTCAGATGATCACTCTGGGCATTTTTTTATTATATCTCATTTATTTAATTTAAGGTTGTTGATTTAACTTTCTTTTTGTGTGTACCTGTTAACCAAATATGATAGGATTTATGTTATCCGAAAGAGATAAAAAAAACATTTAGTAGTATCCTATAGTTTTCTTTTAGGTCTTTGTAATTTCCTTTTTAATTTTCATGTAAGCAAATCTCTGTTTTTATTTATTTTTTAGTAATATACCATTTTTTTTTGTGCCTTGTCTAGTCACTTATATTCTGCTATGGATATGGTCGCCTGTAAGTGTGAGAACACATGTTCATACTAAAGTACATAACAAAGTAATTAACAGTGACAAGGAAAAATTCTAACTGGGCATCACACTAATATTATAAATGCGAAAGTCTGGATGGATGGATGGATGTCTTGGGCTACAACTATGCAAAATTTCAGCTAAATCGGTTCAGTAGTTTTAGCGTGAAGAAGCCACAATTCTTCACGCCAAAACTACTGAACCGATTGAGCTGAAATTTTGCGTAGATGTAGACCAAGAGCTGGAATCAAACATAGGCTACTTTTTATCCTGGATAGGACGTGTGGAACCGCGGGCAGTAGCTAGTTTTGAATATTTTAAATTTTTCGTTATTTTACCTGTAATTTTTGAATTTTACCTTGTCCCTGCTACATATATTGTATTTCTTACGTTGGTGGATTTCTTTATACCTAAATAATACAATACTAAAGAAGTTAAAAAGTGAGTATAAAAGTACCTACTATGAGTTTTACCATACCTTTACTAAACAGCCATCTGAAGCTCTCAGTCAGCGTCCAGATGTACAAGAACCCGAAGACCGAAGGCGTGTAGATGATGAACAGTAGGTAGCGCCAGTTCTTCAGCCACCACGCGAGGACCGTCACCGAGACGCCTCCAAGGATGAACATGCTGTTGAAGAGTAGGCTGACGAAGACACGGCCTTTTGGTCCCACTAGTTCTAGACCTGTAGGACAACAACACAAATAAATAATAATAAATAATGCTAGACAATTTACACAGCATCATCTAGCACCACGCTAAGCAGAGCTTGTGTTATGGTTATAGGTATTAGATAACTGATTTTTTTTTTTAATTTTTCTCGTTGTCTTTGCAGAAGAGAAACTCTTTATTTGAATTAATGTATTTTGGTTCATAATTTACACCATTATTTACCACCATTATATTTGTAAACATAGAAGTTACAAAACCAAAGAAAGATTAGTGGGAAATATTTTACGATACCTAGCTATAGCAAAACGCGGAAGCTCGAAAAAAAATTTGTTTGTTCTGTTTTTAAGGCCGGACAATCCACACAGCATCATCTAGCCCCAAAATAGGCAGAGCTTGTTTTATGGGTACTAGATGACTGATACACATAATACAAAGTATTACATAGATAGATATTTTTTATGATAGGTAGTAAACACCCAGACCTCCGAAACAAATTTCTGTGGAGCGCACAAATATTTGTTCCGGATGGCAATCGAACCCGCAACCTTCCGCGTCGCAGGCAGAGCTTCTCCCGCTACGCCACATCGGTCAGTTTTGGCAGCTTTCATTTATCGTTTCATTCGTCTCTCATGCGTTTTCCAACTTGAATTTGCACCTTTTTTGCTGCGCGTTTGCAATGATATGTAGGTTAAAGAAGTTTTGTTTGAATTTTTAGTGATAACTGATACCTTGTTGTTATCTGTTATCAGTTTTTGTTAAGATATAATATTTGTTCCGGATGGGAATCGAACCTGCAAGCTTCCGTGTCGCAGGGAGAGCTTCGCTTGCTGCGCAGAAAATAAATTTCACACAGCATATCTTTGATTCTAAAAACAAGCATAATGTATTGCACATGAAGTAATTGTTTTACCTTATAAAAACAATATTGCATGTCAGTCAATGACTAACGGGAAAATCCCATAGCAAGCTCTGCTTTCCCTTCTTTGGGATTCAATAATATTGTATGAAAATATCCATCCATATTCTTTTATCTCTCATTTTCCGCAAAACCTTCAAGTCTTAGGTTTAAAAGGAAACCCCTTTTTTCGCGTTTCCTAAGTTTAGCAAGAACATGAAAATCTAGCAATGAGTCAAGTCATGCATTTCAAGCTGCAAGGATTTTCAGCAAAAACGGCAATTAGCTAAGCGATGAACCGATAAAATTTTAATTAAGGTCGGATGGGTGCCCTCTCGTTGCATTTAACCTCCTAAGCATTAAAATATAATTTACAAGCTTTTGCCCGCGGCTTCGCTTCTTCGATGTGCTTCTCCGAGTTATTATCTATCTCCCTGGTAAATTTCATTGAGATCCGTTGAACCATTTCGTCGTGAAAACATAACAGACAGACAGAGACACAGAATTACTTTCGAATGTATAATTTTTGTATGGATATAATCAGCTGTAATTTAATACATCTGCTAAAAAGGTACTATTTGTAACTGTTTTTATATTTTCTTTCAGATTTTAAATAGCGACCCTATGTATTCTTCAGACGACCTCAGTGGCGCAGCGGGCGAAGGTCCGTCTGCGACGCAGGAGGTTGCGGGTTCGATTTCCGTCTTGGGACAAATATTTGTACGATCTGCAGATATTTGTTCCGAGTGTTCTGGGTAAATACTGTGTATAAGAAAAATATCTGTCTATGTAAAGTATTGTATGTATATTAGTATCTAGTACCCATAACACAAGCTCTGCTTAACTTGAAACTTAAGTATTGGATTGGCTGGCAGCCAAAATGGCCACGTAGGGTAGGTGCCTCGTAGTTCTTGTTCAATAGAGAATAGAAATAGAAACATTTATTTGTAACTCAAGACACAATATTAAGGAAAATAAGAACTTAATATAGACAACAGTTTGCTTGAGTCACAAAAAGGTCCCTGTCTCAGCATGAGTAGGTTGTATTTACGTACAACCTACGCTGGTCTTCCGACAGAGCCGTTTGTTGACGTCATGAAAGATGAAATATTATAGGGATATGGAGCGTGATAGTCAATTGTGACAGTATCAATCAATCAATCAATTAATTTATTTTGTAAAAGTAAACATGGGTTATACTATAATAAGAACATTGGAATCTTCTTTAGTATAAAACTGTGTTGCAGCTTCCAGTTTCCAGCCTTAGACTAGAGCTCAGACTTTACTTATTTTTACAAAAGTATTTACCTATATTAATTAGTACTATGTAGGTTAAAATAATAACAAGTAGGTACTGATTCCTTAAATAATAGTATGCAAGCAATAATTAATTAGAAATAACAAGAAATATTTAGTTCATAAGTAGCAAACCCGGCGAACTCCGTTTCGCCACCAATGTTGGCTTGTCCTGAATTTTTTCTGAATTTTCCTTGAATTTTTTTTGCTATAAACCTCACGGAGCCCGAGACCTTTCCAACGAATGCAAAACCGTGGAAATCGGTTCGTGCGTTCTGGAGTTATAGCGTCAGGAAGGAAAACCCGACTTATTTTTATATAGTAGATGAATGAAATGCTTTCCAAGGTACGGGCATAAGTTATTTCCTTTGAGAGCAGCAAAAAATTCGCTGTCTCTATCCACCGAATGCAGCGAACCACATAATTCGACCTTGATAAATTTAATTTAGTTATCAGGAGGAAGGTAAAATGCGTAACCTATGTACGTCCGATTGACAAGTTATGCACGGTCCATGGTTCAATGTGGACGGAACTAATAAGGCTTAGTTCCTGCTCATAGTGTTAGTTCCTGTTTGCTTTTCGATATTTTTTAACCTTGCAATAACAAAAAAAAAACAAAGCAATTATAATCTTACTAGCTGCTGCCCGCGGCTTCGTACGCCCCTATCCAGGATAAAAAGTAGCCTATGTTTGATTCCAGGTCTAGGGCTACATCTTCAAATTTCTGCTTAATCGGTTCAGTAGTTTTGGTGTGAAGAAGTCACAAACATCCATCCATCCATCCAAACTTTCGCATCTATAATATTAGTGTAATTTGTTTTGTAAGGGCAGATCTGAAAGCGCGTACGCACTAGCGATTGAACCGCGCGCCTTCCGTCGTCGTTCAGCCAGCTGTTATTTTGTGGCGGTCTTGTAGAGCTCTGATTATAATAATCAAAGTTGTAGAGCATACGAAATGTGAGACTGCGCTATAAACTCAAAAGAACATCCACTGTAACCGTCTATTTCAGTAGTGCGTACGGGCTCTTAAGAATGGAAGAATAGTAGGAAGTTATTTCTTATTCAAATGTGGGAAAATGTACAGAATAATCCGAGTTACTTAGGTTATATTGTGTTTATGCAGGCTTGAGCAGTTATGATGATAATGTATTAGAAAGGACAGTCACGATCAGTCGACTACATAATTAGAGCATAACTTGCGAGAACTGGTGTGAGAGTAGGCCTTTTACGTATTACTTTGATGTTAAGGGACATAACAAGTTCAGGAATAGTACCACTGAACTGAGTTAATTTAGTCTTCTGTTATCTGCTTTTTAACCGAATTCAAAAAGGAGGAGGTTTTCAATTCGGCTGTATGTTTTTTATTTATGTATGTTGTTTTCAGGTCTCCGCTAATAGTTATCCGATTTTGATGATATATTTTCAATGAAATTAATGTATAGAGAATAATTCCGCGATGGACCTTGGCTTTTTATTCCCGAGGGATTAGTATTTAGCGCGGAGAACTTAAAAAACAACTTAATACTGTAGAGGAATCACGACTAACTACAACAATCTTGGTGATATCTTCGCCAATTGTTAATAGATTTTGATGATTGTTTCATTGTTGTATAAAGGTTGATTGACGTCGTTGAAGTCGGGTTTTAGTTTTTTAAAACAATTAAATTATTCGCTACATATTTGCATTTGATAGGTAGGATCAAAGTCAGATCTGGATCCGTCCACAAGTTGGCGGAATTAATCGCAAACGTCGACAGAGTTTACAAGTCTTAAGCGAGTCAAGGTATAATAACTTGGACACCAAGCAGGGTATATGGACACGACGTTCATCATATGTATGTGCTCATATATCAATGTGATTTGGAAATAAAAGACAAACAATGAATATTTGTTAATAATAATTATGCCCGTGGTGTCCAGATATTACATTGTAGTTTACAACTATGCAATCTCTTTGCACCGAAAATGCAGCAAGAAAAGGAAAGTATTGCAGAACTCAAATGTCACAAACATTTCGTAGCCTGTCGCCAGCGCGCGGACCACACCAAATGCTCTATTCGCGACCTTCGCGAAGACCAGCGCCGGGCAGTCGTCCACACTTGTCGGACACTTTTTGAGGACCCCTCCCGGACGCCCCCGGACGCTATCTAAACTAGGAAAAATCCGGGGAAACCCGGTACGTCCCGGACGGATGGCAACCCCAAAGAACAATAATATCGATAATCTATCTATCGATAAAATGACCGATTCTACATCCAGCGGCTTCTTGCAACCTTTAGCAGGTCATCGGTTACCTATATTAACTACCGTACCTTGTTAATAATTCTACTAACCTAGAACAAAAGCAGCAGTATAAACTCCAGCTCCAAACGCAGGCTCCAGGAACTCGAACGTCACAAACATTTCGTAGCCTGTTGCCAGCGCGCGGACCACGCCAAATGCTCCATTGGCGACCATTGCGAAGACCAGTGCCGGCAGTCGTCCATACTTATCGGAGATAAGACCGGTTAGGGGGATGGAGACGAAGAAGCCAGCGTTATGGACTGTGCCTACCAGAGTCCGCTTCCAGTCTTGACAGGCGAGATTGAACTGAAAAGAATAATGACCTTTAGAGTCATAGTCATACATTAATTTGCAAGAAATATATACATGCGTATAAAATAAGATTCATTATTTTCTGCTATGTTAATGTTGGCAAAATTTTAAATGAAAAATAATATTATACAATTAATTTTGTTTCTTTCATGAAAAACCTTTAATACCATAGAAGAAGAAGGCTAAGAATGATAGTAGACACAAACGTGGTGTCACCATGAATGGTGATGAAAATATTGATATATTTGTGAGTAGCCTAACCAAATTTAAGAAAGTAGCCCTGACCACTCTTACAGAGTGCGCTAAAGGTTCAAATTGATAGTATACCTAGGTAATGTTTTGTTCCCCCCCCCCAGAATTTAATTTTTTGTTTTTTAATATCATCTAATAACTTCATTTATTTAAAGTAATTGTTTTTATTGTATCATGCATGCGTTCTAAACTAATTTTATAGGATTTAAATTGTAAGTGTATAACTGGTCTATTTTGTTAAATAATGTTGTGTATGCATGTTTTGGATAACAATCTAGTTTTAGAACCTTAGTTATAATTTTATTAATATTGATGTTACGATTGTTTTCCGTTTTGTATACCAATAAATAAATAAATAACCAAAAAAATATCGACAAATTAGTCTCATTTTCCTATTCTTATGGGGGCGTCCATTAATTACGTGAGGTGATTTTGGCGATTTTTCGAGAACCCCCCCCACCCCCGTTGGTGAGATGTCATGAGATTTCTCGACACCCCCCCCCCAAAAATCACACGTAAGATTTTTTGGCCTAACCCTGCCTATAAAACAGACAGAAAATACGCGAATACGCGATAAATATTAAAATGTAGGTAGGTATGATAATATGAGAAATATTTTTTTACTTAATTTTAACCCAGTTAAACAAAAATTACACTGTTTCTTGCGGAAAAAAAATTACGTGACATTTTCCGGGACCCCCCCTCCCCTCTACGTAAGATTTGGTGAGATTTGGCTCGACCCCCTCCCCCCCTAAATGTCTCACGTAATTAATGGACGGCCCCTATACGTGCGCTGAAAGTACTGAAATTATATGTCAACTCACACATAGATTCGTTCTTGGCGACGAAATCAAGAGAATAGTTGACTGACACTATCCCTCTGCTGCGACAGCAGCGTGTTTTTCCACTATCTTTAGTACTAAATTAACACAAGTCTGCTGGCCGTTGCTGGATGTAAGCAAGCGGAAGACGGCGCTACGAGCGGCGCTCATAAGGGCCTATGTCCAGGTGATGGCCTATCATATCATCACCTGGACAAAATAGTTATACGTACATTAATAGGTACATTATGTACCTATGTCCAGCAGATAACTATTTTGTTTGTGGCTGATGATGATGATGGCTTTATTTACATTTAAGTTTGTTTGTTATTGAATAGATTTGAGCTAGAGTTAATACAACTCCTAGACAGAGGCAGGGAAAATAATGTAGTTTGAATGTTCTAGATGTCTCTACATTTTCTTTATTATTTTAACGGCTACGACGGTGGGAAAATTTCCGAGAACGGTGACATGAGACAGGTTTCTCGCTGGACACGTTTATATTCCACTAGCGATCCGCCCCGGCTTTGCACGGGGTCAATTCAGAAAATGCAAAAGATATTCCCGTGCGAAGCCGGGGCGCATCGCTAGTATAGCCTATGTCACTCCCGAGTAATGTAGCTTCCCAACGGTGAAGGAATTTTTCAAGTCGATCCAGTAGTTTCGGAGCCTATTCCGGGCAAACAAACAACAAAACAAATAAACAATCAAATCTTTCCACTTTATAATATTAGTATAGACTAGCTAGATCAACAACACGATGAATAGAGAGAGATTTTCAATGAAATACTTACTAATGTTTTACGTGTACTATCACTATTCAAAGTATTCAAAGAAACTCGCGGGTTACAACTAGTTTAACTACGGCACAGAGGCCGGATCCCAATAAATTAATCGCTTCACAATAACAATGATATCGTGTCATAATAACAATGATATAATGTGACACATTTTGGCATTTTAACTTTGACATAAGAAACATACAGATGGAGGGACGCGTGACAAAAGTGTCAACGTTAAAACAATTCTATCAAGCTTTCCGTGCAAATAGCAACGCACACTCTATAGAGTTTCTTTCATATGTGGACGATTCTGCGACTAGTTTTCATAGTAAAGCGATTGTTAGCAGAATTGAGCCCCTGCGTCGAATTTTACCCCAAAAATCAAAAGACAACGCAAGGCGAATTTATTAAAGATTTATTACAGCCGCTAAACTCGAATAGGCTTTGAAAAATATTCAAAAGCGGCCACGTCCTTTTCCAACATACCAGTCTCTCTGGAAATTTCCTGCCCTTTTGATCGATCAACTAATAATTACCTAATAGGTATTTGATAGTAAACAAGCCAAATGCCTACAAAATAGAGGTGTGTCAGGGTAAACAACGCTGCAATAACCGGATAGGTACCTACTTAACTAACTAATACCTATCTGTGACGTGTGGAGTGGAATTCTATTACTGTTTTGGCTACGATTGTTTATACAGAGTGCTACATAATATGTGTAATTAGCCGAAAGGGGGTGATTCTGGACCCCGAGGGGGTCAACTTATGTCTACAATTTTTTGAAATTCGAGTAGGTATTTTTTGTTTTTTTTTTTTCAATAATTAAGACCTTTTCTATGAGTGTTTTTTTCCGGATCTTTTTTCCTTTTGAGGTTCAGCGTCCACATTTGCCGCAAGAAATACCTTAGACAGTGCGAGACGAAGCGATTGTAAATAAGAAAATAATACCTACAGAATAAATAAAAAGAATTTTATTTACCTACGAACATAAAATAAATAGCGAAATATTTTATATAAGTACTTTCTGCCGTGAAATCTGAACTTGAACTTGCAATAAAGAAGTGTTACATTTAAATTATTTCTGCATTTATGTTAAAATAAACAAAGTTAGCAGGAATTAACGATTTCGCTAGCTTCGTACCTTTATACTTGGTACTTATGTGTTTGAGGCTCTCCTTTTCCATAAATCTCTTAATTTTACTGATTTTGATCTAACATGGTCTTGCAAAACACACAAGATCTACTTACTTTGGGAATAGATGATGCTGTGCGGATTGTCAAACATTACAGTTTTACTTATATATTTTGTTTTAATTTCTAGACAGAATCTTAACTGAGTATATTCCAATCTGGAGTGTAGCTAAATCAAGAGATATGAAAAAACATCACGCTTGTTACCGCTATTTTATAGGACTCAATTTATACAATTTATATGTATTTATATGGACTCAATTTATATATAAAACGATTTATTGACCTCGGTATCGGTTTATTTAAATTAATAAGATTTTTATGTTAATTAAGGTATATTTTAGGTATGTAAGACAATTAAATGAAACGTTTGTCCTAATAGATCTTCACGTACACAGCAATAACGACCTTGTGATCTAAGCATTTATTATGAGCTTTGTAAGCAATTATGCTTTTATGTGCAAAAAATAACAGAGTGCAAATTGCTACATTTGAAATAGCGAATTGCGAGTTCTTCAATCAAATATAATTGTAAAATTACAAATGACAAATTGTCGACGTGGTAATAACATGGCGATTACTATGTGTACGGAGTGTGGCGATTAAATGCTTAGATTACTTATATACTTATATGAAACTACTTATATACTTATATGAAAATAAAAACTTGTTTTTTTAAGGGGTAGTTGGATAAAACTATTTTTTTCTTTTTTAACCGACTTCCAAAAATGAGGAGGTTCTCAATTCGGATCGTATGTTTTTTTAATGTGTATTTGTTAATTCATATCTCCACCAATACATAGTTATCCGATTTCGATGATTCTATCTCTAATGTATAGAGAATGATTCCGCGGTGGTCCCAGAAATAGGTTGGTATTTATCCGGAAAATAAAAAAAAACAACTTAATACTGTAATCACGACTAGCTACAACAATTTTGGTGATATCTTCGCTTAATAGATTTTGATGATTCTTTCATTGTTGTATAAAGGTTGATTGACGTCATTGAAGTCGTTATTAGATTTTTAAAACATTTAATTATTTTTTGATTTCCTTTCTCTAACTTAAGTAGTAAGGTAATTAAATTATAAATAGCTTAATTGTCCTTATGTTATCACGCACACATACAGTTTTATCAGAAGAATGGCAGCAGCTTCGTTCTGTGTATATTTACAATTTAGAAAATGCAAAAGATAAACCCTTGC
>JAPQVW010000188.1:0-37110 GCA_028535905.1 Quercus berberidifolia | reverse complement strand
CAACGAATGACGTATTAATTAAACCCAACTTAAAATATTGAGAGGGCAGTAAGCGCTGAAAATTAAATTAAATATTCAGCTAAAATATTGTTCATTTTCTCAAAATAGTCGCATCGTAGGCAATCGTTGTTTTTAAGAAGTTTTCAGTGTTCATTTTTGAATTCGTTTATCTGTCTGAATATAATATCATCGGTGAAAACCTTAGTTTTCGTCCTCAGTTCAAATAATTGTATTTGCTTTTAAAGCAGACTTTCCAAGTTAAGGCGACAATTTATTTTCGCCTGCCAAGCTCCTATCTTAGGAAATACAGCGTTCAACGAAACTTTCGCAAGAATTTCCACACATTCAACCGGGATATTTTACTTAAAAGCTTATGTTGCTAGATATTAAATATCTATCGAAGTGGTGCTACAATGTTGGATAGGGCATTGTTGCACCATTATCTATTGGATTTTTATAATGTCAATCATTTCAACTTTCTAAAATTAATGTAAGTAATAGGTACCTATATTGCATAATATCTAGGAAGCACTACGCCTCCGCCTCAATCCGTGCATACCGCGCGCTGTCTACGCGGCAACAGCTAGCAGCAAGCTTTCTGTCAACGCACGGCCGGAAAAGACCCGTATGATCATGCTACTTGCTTTAAGCGAGTGGTCTACACGGCTACAGCGCGCTGGCCACTAAGCAAGTGGCCAGCAAGCTGCACAAGCAAAGCGTAAACCAACGAGAGGCTAGGTTGCAGCAAGCTCGCTTACCGCACGCTGCTATTTTAGGCTGTCACTGTAAAGTACATATATCTAAAAAGTAGATATGAATATGAAAGAATATGGTCCTAATCTCGTAATTAGGACCATATTTGACAGCTCATTTTTGAGCTGTGCGGCCCAGATGAGCTGTCTTTTAGTCTCAATAAAACAATCGATAGAATAATAAATTTTCTGACACAGAAACATGAAGAAGGACCATCACGACACAGGCTCGGCCTAAAGTGAGATCCATCGGCAAAACCGCAGTCTCTAAACCCTCAGCAATTAAATGAATAAATAAATATTTATTTTCAGACAACAGTGTTCAGTTTCACAGGCCATATAATGTTTCTTAAAACCCTCTTGTAACCTCTACCTGTTAAGTTCCTAATTTGCTGTAATAATAAAATTGTTTTTTGCTGCAAATAAATATATATTTTATGTTTTCCATCTGTAATTTAATCTAAATTCGGCCTCTTCAAAACTTCTATCAATGCAACTCTAATTATAATAAAGGTACCTACGCATTGCTTCAAATAACTTGCAACACAATCTAAGTTTCGAACAAAATCAAAACAAGCGGAACAAGTGGTAATCTTCATTGATATGCTGCACAGCGCCGTGTTTGTTATTCCGCGCAGAGTCGCGAAATAAGTCATATTCCTGAGTGCCCACTAATAACGGAACGATTGTATATTTTAAGCAAATTTCAAGAGAAAATTCAGTCTATCATGATTTTATCGACATTTACTCGAACATTTTTTTTTAAAGATAAATGAATTGAGGGTGTCCTATTTAGCTGTTAATGTTCTTATTATTTTGTGATTTCTAACGCTAAAGTTTAGCAGAGAAAATTACAATCTAAGAATAGACACAAATTAGAACTAGTATTTATAATTGGCCACACGATGGACCGACGACATGTGTGGTGATGACGATGTGGGCTGATATGATGATTACAATTGAAACAGTTGAGCTAACTGCAGACTTTTGCAAACAATCTGCAGGTAGCTCAACTAATCCTTAATTATCAATACCAGTCGGAATCGTCCCCAAGACGCTGGCTGTATTGCCCCGCTGTATGGCAATGCTGATGCGCTGTGAGTTTTATATTTACTTTTACACCTCTCTGCGTATTGATTGTTAATCTCATTTTGGACACCTCATTCGATATTTATATTTAAAAAATGCTGTACGACAATGCTGATCTGCAGCTGCATTGCCACATTGTATGACAACGCAAGCCCCTAAGCGGAAAGCGGAAAGCGGAAGCGTCCCCAAGACTCTGCAGTCTTGGGGACGCTTCCGATTGGTATTGATATGGATCAGTTGAGCTACCTGTGGATTGCTTGTAACAGTTTGCAATTAGCTCAATTGTTTCAATATAATTCCAATTTGTTTCTATTATATTCTTTTATTTTAATTTTCTTTCTTAATAAATTACTGAAGTAGGTATAAGAGATTCCTTCAAACTTTGCATAGCGAAATTCCGCATAATACACGCTTAATCCAGGCACGTACGAGTAGGTAAAGTGTTGAAAATTCAATGAAAGTTTTCCCAGCGTCTTAGCGCCGCAAAACGCTGTCACAGTAAAACCTTAAATTAATATGAATCTCTAATTTGAGCGTCACACGTGTTGCGAGCTCACAACTTCGCAGACTACGCCAAATTGGATAAACATGTGCGACGAACAGTAGCGGTGGAACATACGGATGCGTTTTACGAGCGGTTCGTGTGCGTTTTGAAACACGTAGAGTGGTATAGCTAAAATACTGAAGAAGCTAGCAGCTTGAAAATACGAAAGAGTGTTTGAGTTACTGCTGCAAAAGCAACATAAGACTAAACATTTTCTGGGAACCTAACAGAGAAGTTTTTTGATCGTTTGTACTTTACACTATTCAGCGGTTGCTTAAAATATGAAGCAACTGGCTCTGGACTACCTCATAATAGTAAGAATAATCGAATCACTATGGATTTATTTACGACGGCTGAAACATGATAAAACTTACTTAGAAGGGATGTGGTATCTACAGCACAAATCTCTGAGTCAGTGTAGATACTAAAAAATAAGTTTTATCATTTATCATTTTTTCTCTGATCTCTTTACTATAATTTTTTTTTTGTGGCGAGTCTAATAAACAAGAATAATCACGGTGCACATACACTAGGAAATTACAATTAGAGACAGATTAGCTTGGTATATTAGAAGAAAAAGAAGAAGAAAATTATTATAATTTTCTTCTGTGTGTATGTGCACCGTGATTATTCTTGTTTATTGTCAATAAAAAATATTCTTTTCATTCGTTTTTAGCCTCATCTTTTTAGGCGAAATAAGGCTTGCTTATATCAAAAAATCCAAAACAAGATATTTTAATCCTAATGTCCCTGCCGACTTTCTATCGTACAAAATACCTGTCTGTATGTCTCCACCTTCTTCGTGCGTTCAAAGTTTATGGTAATGATAATGATTGCGTTTACTTCCACAATTACTCCTGATTTGAGCATCAATGATGCCAAGTAATTGCATTTATGTAGGCACCTTCATAAATTCTGAAGGAAATTACGAACATAACCGTAACTGGCATTAATTGACATAGCTAACATTAGTACCTAATTGTATTGTCTGTTTCATTTCAACATTGTAGAATTCAGATTATGTTTGAGGAAGCACATAGGTACAACTAGGACCTCGCTATCGTACAGCATAAAAATAAGCATTAAAATATGTTCTTAGACCCGTAATCTGCGTACATACAATTTAAAGTGACAAATGGCTCACTCGCCCCGCGAGCTGTCTGTTATCACATGCCATCAATATAAAATGCATCTAAATATTACGAGTTAAGACCCATATTTGAATGTTCGTTTTTGTGCTGTGCGGCAGTGGTGTGGTCAAGATCTGCGACGACCTTTAAGGTTGTCGCAATCAGCACCTCTCCAGCACTGCTCCCGCACAGCACCCGCATGCCTCCCCGTCTCAAATCGTGTTGACCGCACACTGTCCACGCGGGGTTAGCTTACTACTAGGTGTCGCCACCTAGTAACAAGCTCGCTGTCCACCCAAAGTCAGCCGTATGATCATACAAATTGTTTCAAGCAAGAGGCCCACGCGGCTACAGGGCGCGAGCCACTCGCTTGAAGCTTGCGGTAAGCAAGGCGTTACCAACGCGTGGCAAGGTTTCGGCAGGCTCACATACTGCGCGCCGGCTGCTATTGTATGCTGTCACTATAAAATGTAGATATCTAATGTTTTCGAGTTTAAGCCAATAGGTATATAAATAACCATTTTGCCGTGTGGCAGCGGGGTGGAATGTGTGTGCTATGTCCTCTAGTCTGGCTCTTCTCCTATTAGAGTATGCAAAGGAAGTTTTCTAAAGCTTGCGATTTGAGCTAGATACACACAAACTACCATTTTTAACGTTGCTAAAACTTTTTATGTCATGGGTTCATTATTTTATATGTCAACGATTGATTTTGTAAACTGGATGTGGTCAGTAAGTTCCGGTTTAATTTCAGCTAGATATGCAGCTTTCACATTACACATTATAAACACGGAAGCAGATCATCGTCGCCTATGTATTCTTTCAATATCTGAACATTATATTAACGATTATTTATCGGGTATTTATCGCGTACTTTATGTTTTTTATGTTTTTACTTGAACATTCCCTGATTTTGAAGACAAATTGAGGGTAGGCATGGACACTGTCGTGAATTCTTGCAGATCGTCGTCGCCTATGTATTCTTTCAATATCTGAACAATATATTAACGATTATTTATCGGGTATTTATCGCGTACTTTATGTTTTTTATGTTTTTACTTGAACATTCCTTGATTTTGAAGACAAATTGAGGGTAGGCATGGACACTGTCGTGAATTCTTGCAGATCATCGTCGCCTATGTATTCTTTCAATATCTGAACAATATATTAACGATTATTTATCGGGTATTTATCGCGTACTTTATGTTTTTTATATTTTTACTTGAACATTCCCTGATTTTGAAGACAAATTGAGGGTAGGCGTGGATACTGCCGTGAATTCTTGGCTGTAACTCCGAGCCCCATGACCACGATCGCTGCAACGCGATGGAAACAGGGGGGATATAAACATAAGATATATGTAAATATGATAACAAATCGCAAAAGTTTAGTACCTATTTAATTATGATTAAGAATAGTCTTAATTGACTATTTAAATGGTAAAATAAAAATATTACACTATTATAAAAGCTTTCTTTCTCACTTCCAGCGAGTCGAGTCGAGCAAAGCGGAACTAGTGCATAGCGAGACTAACCGTCAAAAGTCCTGAACAACAGATTAAAACAAAAGAAGCCAGTGAATGCTTCACGTGCTTCTTTTGTTTTTTCTTAAGCGAATCTATGTAACGACACGTGACGACCCAACGCTGGTCTATGTATGTATTTTCGACTTGATATATACATGTGTGCAACAATCTTAATACTCACAAATATGCACACGGCTTAAGAATTACTTCGCCCTGAAAGTAGGCTTCCCTTACCGTCAATTTACGCTACCACCTTAATTAGTTGGATAGACCTTCTTGCACCTGCGTGAGATTTACGACTTAAGGCAGGACTTAGGACTTTCTGTGGTCTGCAACTGGCTTTGTTTTGGATAAAATACCCCGAAATTTCGTATCTCTGAATATTCTGAATAACCTGGTCTAATTTTTATCAAGAGTTTGCTGTGAATTTTATTCAGTGCACTTTTAAAATATGTTTTATTTTATTTGGGAAACAGACTGTTAAACCTTATAAAAGAGGTAAAAGCTAAAACAAACTAAAAATTAGCAGAATAGACTATTGCTCATTGCTCAAAGGCTTCAGGTAATTTTATTTATAAATAAATAATGCTGGACAGTTCACACAGCATCATTTAGCCTCAAAGTAAGCAGAGCATGTGTTATGGTTACTATATGACTGATACACATAACACAATGTATTAGGTACATATATATATATTTTTTTTATTATACATATAAAACACCCAGAACCCCGGAACAAATATCTGCAGATCGTACAAACATTTGTTCCGACGCGGGAATTGAACCCGGAACCTCCTGTGTCGCAGGCAGACCTATGCCCGCTGCACCACTGAGGTCGTCAATTTGTAATTATTATAATCTCTTTATGTTGTTATAATTATTATAATCTATTTATATTGTTATAATTATAATTTTTAATACAAATCTCAATTTTATAAACCGAATAAGTATCCCTTATCATCTACAAAATCCAATTGTATAAAATAAACTTATTGCCTTTTTAAAATAAATAGCTTCACAAAAAGCTTGATTGATGTGAAATTATAAATGCAGGTAAAGAGAAAAAGATGCTTCTATACAGAAACACCACACTTTGGAAGAATTCCACTGAACCCTCGTCTGAGAAGAGCTTTATGATATGGTTCAACAAAAGAGGAGACTCAAATCTGAAACCAGAATCTAAGCAAAGTAGGTGAGTATCTACCGATCCTAACTACATAGAAGAGATTTATTTTTTCTTAGGCTTCACTTATAAGTAAGTAGGTAGGTATTTTAAAAATAATTTATTTCATAACAGACTTTTCCTTAGCATAATTTCTGCACAAATAATCGAATCAGCGGAGAAAAAACCACAAAGATCGCTCTCACTTGTCATGGTCTAGATATATGATCTTGAAATTTTTATGGGAAGATGAAGCGGTTTCAAAATCTTTCGTCGTTTTTTTATTATTTCTTTTGAGGGATTTTTTTTAAAGTAAGCGATAAAAATCTAGTCATGAATTTAATTGCGAAAAATTTTTGAATGGATTTTTTTCGAATGAAATAGGAATTTTTCTTTTCTATTTAGGTCATACCTAAGTAATTTCGAAATATTTATTATGTCCTGAATTTCCTGAAATTCAGTTTATATAATTAAATTACAAAAAGTGCCTCGTTTTTTGAACCGCACAAGCACTCTCCTGATCCAGGGTTATGAGAAAGGCCCCGGCATCTAATGAGAATGAATTGCAAGCTGCAAGCTGCTTTAGAATTAGTGCATTTTTCACCCGACCTCTCCAAGTGATTCATCTTAGTTTTAACTTGGATTTATAAGTCTCGAATTAATTTAATTTGTTTAGATTTTCAAAAGTTTAAATGAAATCAACTCCGCCATTTTCTTTTGAATTTTTTCGACTATTGGTGATTCGAGACTATGATGCAATTTTTCATTAGTAAGCAAAGTAAAACAAAAAAAAACTTAAAACAGTACCGTTTTAAGTATTTTTTTGTTTTACTTTGCTTACTCAAAAGGGTCAGTTACGCCGTGATTTCCCGATTAAGCGTAACCGAACCGAACGTGACGGTTAAATTTTGTTACAGAAAAATTGCACCTTAACGAGTTTTCACTTCAAAAAGATACTGAACAAATGATTTCTGAATCCGAGTGATAGATTCTGAATTTTGAAATATTCATAAACATCAAAGTTGAAGTAGAATATACAGTTTTCTTCTACAACTTCGATGTTTATGAATATTATATACTAAATACACCTATCCCAAGAAGTAGAACCGTCACGCAATATTGTCGAGGCGACATCGTGACGTCTCATTTCCATGCGCTTTGCGTAGTTCGCGTGCGCACGATAGAGGCACTGTATCGAATCCCATCGCCAATCGAACTCAAGGGTCTGCTTCTTAAAATTACTGAATCTTTTACAATAAAATTTAAAACCCCAAAGTGATAGATTCTAACTACGTATGTACGTAATTAGAATCTATCACTTTGGCTTTTGTCATTTCAGCTACTTGAAGTGAAAACTAACCCATGTGACGACCGATGTGGCGCAGCGGGCGAAGGTCTGCCTGCGACGCGGAAGGTTGCGGGTTCGATTCCCGCCCGGAACAAATATTTGTGCGCTCCACAGTTTGTTCCGGAGGTCTGGGTGTTTACTATGTATAATAAAAAATATCTATCTATGTAATACGTTGTTATTATGTGTATCAGTCATCTAGTACCCATAACACAAGCTCTGCTTAGCTTGGGGCTAGATGATGCTGTGTGGATGTCCGGCATTATTTATTTATTTATTTATGTGGGTTCATGTAATGCGACTATGTTATTTGGTGTAACAGAAGCATAACTGTGATGAATCGGTTAATATCGTTTTCTGTGCGTTAGTTCAGTGTGTTCCTATGATTGATGACAGTCCATTTGGTGCTTATTACTGTGCATTCTGTGCATTCTAATGCAATTCGATAAATAACATATGTTTTTAGGAATCTTTAAAAAAAAAAAAAAACATTATCATATTGTTCTGATTTCCGTAGACTAAGTGCATTGCAAGCCTCTTTCTAAAAGTTCTTATCTCCTCTGAATACTGTGTGGTGTCCCTATTCTAATCATATACTTTAGTGTAGTCTATGGCTTTGCGATTGTGTTTTTGATTTCGGTAAAATGTTTATGGTTCCGGCTCGCATGGAGAATATTTTATTTAAATTATCAAAATTTAATAAAAATCATGATATGTGGAGACTTTAATATTGATCTTTTAGAAGTTTACAGTTATCAGAACTAGATTGACTAATTTATTTAATTATTTTAATCTAAGACCACTGTTTATGGAACCTACTAGAATCACTGAAACCTCAGCAAAATGTCTAGATAACATATTTGATTGCCAAAATGAACAAATTCTTAGTAAAAACAAATAAAAAAATAATAAAAAGCAAATAATCAATAAGCAATTCTCTTCACTTAAATCAACTAATTAAGTTAAACATTCAATTAAAAATAATGATTATAAAAAGAAAATAAAATACATACGTGTGACCACAAATCGATTTGAACGTTTGAAATTGGATTGGGATACTAAACCTTCTCCTAATTACTCACATAACCCAAATGAGTCGTATTGCAGTTTTTTTTTTATCAAATTCACCAACGCGTTAATTTCCATAATTACACCCAGATCGATAATGGTCTCAGAAAAACTTTAGTGATTGGGCAACAGTGTACTACATAAGAGTAGACAAAAGTTGTATGAACTGTATAGTGAAAAACAATGAAATTTTAGCGAGCAATTTAAAGATAAAGTAAAAAATTACTCAAAAATGTTTAGAAAAGTTTGTCAAATAGCAAAGTCAAATTATATTCGCTCGAAATAGTAAGAATAAAATAAAGTCAACATGGAAAATAATTAAAAGTGAGACTGGAAAGGTCAGATCTTATGATAATGATTACAATTTAAAAATTAATGAATTCTTAATCAACAATAACGTTGAAGTAGCCCAAGTTTTTGAAAACTTGTTTACTGACATTCCAATCTCTACTACAAGGTGTATAAACTCTTCTCAAGTAATCGCTGAGTCATTACTTATCGAAAATGTAACTCAATGCGAAAATAAATTTAATTTCAACTATGTCGATGAAAAGATATTATAAAAGCCTTTAAGCTGTAAATTTAATATTAACAAAACTGCAGATCTCTGGGGCATTTCCGTTAGAATGATGAAACCATTGATTGATACAATGGCACCAGATCTAGCTTTTATATTCAATGAATCTATGATAAATCTACGATAGAACGTATGACCTTTTTCATTACAATTATAGCAAGTCGTATTTGCGTGTAGCTTTTGTGAGAAACCATTGGTTTTATCAGTTGCTTTATCATTGCTCACTGCTTGATTGCTATTGCGTTTGTCCCTATTTCTAGCCATGTCTACGTTGTTCCTATCCTGACTAACTCGTTGCACATGGGGGATGCGAGAGTGCGCTCGCCCCTGAGACTGGCTGCGTTGTACTTTAGTGGTGCTTGGTCGCCTACCTTTAGATCTTGACCGCGATCAGCGCTGACCTGCCTGGTGCTGAGAACGGGACCTCACTCGTCCCCCGTGACTGGCTGCGACTGGCCTCTTTTTCATCAGAATCAGCAAACTGGCCGGGCACTATTGCTGCATTCTTTGACTTGGACCGACTTCTTTGGTGGGTTTTGTCCAATGACCTCAGAAAAAAAAACACATCCATTATATTTTACATTTTGTTAACAGTGCGTATTTATGAGCTTGAATGTTGCAAGACACGTTGCATGTCCTGTTACGCGTCATGTTGCAGACCATGTTACACGATCTTACACGTCATGTTACAGACCATCTTGCAGGTCATGTTGCACGACATGTTGCAGACCATGTTACATACCATGTTTCAGTTTATGTTGCAGACCATGTTGCAGGTCATGATGCATGACATGTTGCACGACATTTTGCGAGACATTGTAGGCTATTTTGCAGAATAGTCTACGTGCTATGCTACAAGAACTTAATTTTAGTTTGTGTGGGTAGGGGAAAAAATGACACATAGAACCAAGGATGGTGAATAAACTAGATTATCTCCTCATCAGGTGCCTTATGATTTAATTAGTATACCGTAAGCCTCAAAATACTAAAAGGGAGTGCCCTTGCAGTATTCGAGACAATACAGTTACGCAATAGATGAAAAAAAGAAATACGAGGAGTACCCCGATCAATTTTCTTTCATCTGTGCTCAATAGTTTTTTCCATGTGCTATCGTGATCTCCAAAATACTGCAAGGGAGTGCCCCGGCCAAGTATTCAGAGTTACGTGGAAAAACACCAGGAAAGAGAAAAACGGAGAGTGCCCCGATCGGTTTCTCTTGCCAGTGCTAGCACAAAAGGCACAAAGAAAACGGAAAAATAGAAATTAATTCTTATTACATGAAACAACATGTGGGTACATACACTTTCTTTGCGGGCGTCGCCTTTTTGAATCCCTCTTCTGAGCTATGGAATTCCTAACCATTGGCTCAAAAGGGTGGCAGTATCTCAATATCAAACTCAGTTACACTGTTGTACTTTTTATATTATAACAATTTTACAATTTAGAAAGGTGTTTTCACTTTGATTTCTTAACGTGGAATAAAGACAATTTTTACCGCATTTACGAACATCGAGTCCGCTACCGCCAGTCAACGCTCATTGGTCGAAAAGTCCAGCCATCTGATTGGTGGAAGAAACCCGACTAATCAGCGTTAACCGGAAGTCAAGTTTAACTCTAATATGTATTTTAAACTTAAAATGTTACAAATAATTTAATGAATCATTTCATATTTTCTACAATAATAAATAATAATAAATAATCTTTAGTATAATTACATAGGTATAATATTAGTTTGAAACTCTTGTATTATTTATAAAACTATAACATAACCAACTTAAATAAATAAATAAATAATGCTGGACAATTCACACAGCATCATCTAGCCCTAAGTTAAACAGAGCTTGTGTTATGGATACTAGATGACTGATATAGATAATACAAATACATTACATAGATAGATATTTTTTATGATACATAGCAAACACCCAGAACCCCAGTACTGGATGAAAATGAGGTAGGGTAGGCTGGGGTACGGTTGTGACGTAACAAAAACGCCACGCAAACCACTGACAAAAGGAACATAATTTCCTAATTATACACTCATGAATGTTAAACTCTGCAAATATATTCACGAACAAGAAAAATAAAGATTCAAAGATCCACTCAACGTATGAAATTGTTTTAAATTCTCATTCGGTTAAGATAAACATGTCGGGAGCAGTACTCTCAATCATAATATAATGAAGTGGGGTCTCGTAAGAAAATACCCGCTGGCCTCAGGCAAATGAGATAGTCATTCAACTTTATGCAAAAATAACTTTTCTACCCCTAAACCGACCTGCCATGTACTAAGGTAATGTTCTTGTTTGGATTCAATTAATTTTTCTTTGCAGCTACTTATTTTAATTTGGGGTGCCTACTTCATAGTTCACAAAGGTCACACTAATATTATAAATACATATATAATACTACTAGCCATTTGCATGATGCAATTTAGAAAATGCAAAAGATATACCCGTGTGAAGCCGGGGCGTGTCGCTAGTATAGCCTATGACACTCCCGAGTAATGTAGCTTCCCAACGCTAAAAGATTTTTCAAATCGGTCCAGTAGATCCGGCCTATTCCGGGTCAACAAACAAACAATCAAATCTTTCCTCCTGTATGGATATATGGATGTTTGGATATTTCTTACCTCTTCACGCCAAAAATATTAAACGGATCTGGACGGATCTGGACGGACTGAAAATTTTGCATACTATGCCTGGAATAAAACATAGACGACTTTTTATCAACTTAAATCAGTTCTCATGGTATATAAATAACATTTAAACGTTTCCATAGAAACAAAGCGTGCGAAGCCGCGCGCAGACACTAGTATCAAACAATACTGGACAATTCAAACAGCATCATGTAGCAGAGCTTGTGTTATGGGTCCTTGATAACTAATAAACCTCTTAATTTAATACATATTGCATAAGGCATAATGCTGAGACAGGAACCTTTTTGGCCCCTTATGTAACACTCTGTCTAGTTGTATCTGTTTTCATCTCTATTATTCATATATTGTGTTTTTTTTACCTACATAATTATTTGTAACTAGCGATCCGCCCCGGCTTTGCACGGGTGCAATTTAGAACATGCAAAAGGTATACCCGAGCAAAGCCGGGGCGTGTCGGTAGTATAGCCTATGCCACTGCCGAGTAATGTAGCTTCCCAACGGTGAAATAATTTTTCAAATCGGTCCAGTAGTTTCGGAGCCTATTCCGGGCAAACAAACAATCAAATCTTTCCTCTTTATAATATTAGTATAGATGTGGAGTTATATCTGTGGTTCAAATAAATTTATTTTCTTTCTTTCTTCTTTTATTTTTTTAATATGTATGAAGCACCTAGAATCGGTACAGTAGCTAACGCAAATGATTTGTTTTGATGCATCTTTGACGACAAATATTTTAGCTTGTTGGATTACCAGGGTTCATTTAAAAAAAAAATAGTAGACCGGATAAGTTGAGCTACCTGTAGATTGTAGATACCTGCAGTTAGCTCAACTATTTCAGTTGTAAATACTGCCTCTAATTTGGTTGTATGATTTAGCTGTAATTTTAATTATTAGACCCTATAGAACTCTCTCAGAACTCAGAACTCAATAACTTTATTTCCTTGAACTTACAAAATAAGCACTCAGACAAGTCAAAAATAATTAGATCTTAACAAATATTTACCTAACCAACCGTTCATATGCCAATACAGTATTTTGCTGGAGGCCTAGACCCACATGGGTCGACGCAGTACCAAGCCGTGTAACAAAAGATAAATATATCCATTTCAAACAATTGCTGAAGGCGTAAACTAAAAGATCTTTTATTCAAAAATCGTCATTCTGCTACACTAAAAATCCTATAAAGTTTTCAAAGGGGCGTTTATCCCAATACGTCTCCCACGGGACGGTATACAATATTCAGACACTGACATGTTAAAGGGACTTCACATTTACCTTGCTCTTGTACGTTTAACATAACAACGTCATACTTGGTGCCGTCTTGTAACTTTCGACGATTTGCACATCGTAATTATGATTAGGACTTGGCTTTGCATTTAGCAAAGCTAAATATTATATAACGAAATATATAACAATTATTCTAGTAGGTAACTTAGTTTGAATTTAAGTTTTTCTTCTCTCATTGTATTAAGTTAAAGTTAGTTTTTACACTATATGGCTATATGTGGAAACTTTGTAATTGGCCTTCTTTCCGATATATTTTTCCGTACATGTTATTTAATAAAAATACCTATTGAATACATAGCTGTAAGTTTTCCCAAAAGTATAACATAAAACAAAAATAAAATAAATAAATACCTAAAGGCAAACTATAGGTAAATTTAATTAATAGACTATAAAATTACTAATACAGAAAGAATAAAAACCCAATTTGGAACTAGTATTTACACACAGATACAATTGAAACTGTTGAGCTAACTGCAGACTTTTGATAACAATCTAGAGGTATCTCAACTGATCCATATTAATACCAGTCTGAAGCGTCCCCAAGACGCTGGCTGTATTTTCCCCGCTTTATAAATATGTATGAATTTTGATTGTTAACCTCGGCCATCAATTCTTATTTCTTGGACATAAAGGTCAGTCATAAGAAAATAGTTATTTGTTCAACAAGTGGGCAAAACGATCTTTTGTTGAATGTGCTGATATTAAATCCCGAGCTAGCGAAGGAGTCCAGAGTAGAGTCACGAGCGTAGCTCCAAAATAGACTGCTCAGCTAGCGAAGGATTTAAAAGGCACGAAACAAGAAATATTTGCTCTTGAGTTCAACATACAACTTTTCACCTCGACTAGCGAGAAAATATTTTGTAATTTATAAAAGAGGTCGAATGTCAGAAACTTTTTTATAACCTTATCGTATATATAAAAAATAAGTCGGGTTTTCCTTCCTGACGCTATAACTCCAAAACGCACGAACCGATTTCCACGGTTTTGCATTCGTTGGAAAGGTCTCGGGCTCCGTGAGGTTTATAGCAAAGAAAATTCAGGAAAAAATTCAGGACAAACCAACATTGGTGGCGAAACGGAGTTCGCCGGGTTTGTTAGTATCTTATATTTTCACATTACAAGACTTGACAAAAAAGCGACTACACAGACATCGCGAACATGACTTTTTAGCGGGTCCGGGCATACACATCGCTTAACAAATCTTGGTGCAGCAAGTGTAGATAGCTATGCACGGGCAACCGCAGCCGCAGCCTCCGCAGCAACCTCCACAGCCTCCGCAACACATCTTGGTTTTTAAGTTACGAGTACTTTCTTGTCCTAGAAAATTGGGCCGAAAACACGAGTTGCCGAAAAGTCGATGAAATAAGGTAAAAGTTTTAACGTGTACTACGGTTTTTTTGAAATGTTTAGCCTAAGGTCTAGTGTCCCACTCCCAGGTGTAATGGGCAAACAGCTACTCCATTTCTTTTCCCACCTTGCGTTCACCAGCCTCTTACAACATCCGCCACAACAAAAGCATTCAACACTGTCTTCTGTTTTGTTATAGAATACAAATGATGACTTGCTTGAAGGACCTTATTAGTTGTGGACGATTTGCTTCCTGGTTAATTTCGTTCGATAGACGATATGATTAATAGGACTTGATACTTCCAAAGCTGAAATGGCTGTGGGCAGGTAATATAGCTCGCAGAGCTAATAACCGTTGGGGAGTAAAGGTTCTCGAGTGGCGGCCGCGATGCAACGCGAAACGGATTGTTGGGAGACCATCCACTTCATGGACCAACAGTAGCAGTAGCAGTCGCAGGGAGTAGATGGACGGAGGCGGCTCAGGACCGCTATCTGTGGCGTCGTATGGGAGAGGCCTATGTCCAGCAGTAGAAGATGATATTTCCACGAACTTTCTGCCTTGAGAAAGACCCACTCTATTGAAAGCTTGCTTAAAAAAACAGTTTAGAGCTGGAAATATTTTGTAAATAGAGCCGGTGAAATTGGTTGGTTGCGTGGGCAACACTAGTGTGTAATTATGGCTTCTGAAGGAAAGTATTGTTTTGATAATAAATGTTTATTAAAATTGTGAATTTGTTTGAAAATTGATTAAAAAGCTATCTTAAAGTGATCTATAATTTTATTTCAGTGGTCCTGATAATGCGAGGCAAGTCATTACTATGTAGGTATATTCAAATGAAAATTCCATACGATATGTTGCTCAAGTGTAAGACTCCCGTAACAGAAAAGGTCCGTGCTGACAAATATACGCTGTTATGTTTCCTTTTGCATGTCAAAAAGCGTTCAACAATTCATGCGAATCGATCTGACTACTGAATACTGATACAATGCGGAACGTATCCAATACTAGGATTTTTCCTACTCGTATATTTTTATTACGGGCATTGTGCAATGGACATTTGACGGAGGATAAAGGCTTTGTTGATTTTACTTTGACGTATTGTTTCTGACGATTGTCTTGCTGTGAATTCCTCTTTTAATACGTTGTCGAAATGTCAACTGTTGCGGGTATAGTGCATCTAAATTTTCTGTTGACTGACCTCCACACAAATCCCCTTTATCCGATCATCCTATCCATTCAAGTTTATTTGGTAGAAATTCGAAAATCGCTCTTGAGCGTTAAGACCACCAATTGTAGCTTAGTTTTTAAGTTGTGTTGTTATTATGTTCATTTAATTTAAGTATACAATAAAGTATTTTTTATTATATTCTATTGTACAGTTGTTATTTACCAAATAAATTTGGTTTAATTATGTACCTTCTTAGCCCGAGAGCTAGATACCTATTGCATTATGCCAGCGGTGAAAGAGATGCATGAAATAAGCTACTGGCTCTTACAAAAAACAAAACTGGCGCCTTCGAGCGTGTATTTGTTTATCGTAAGGGCAAAGGCTGCAAAAACGGCTGCTGTTTCGCTTCCTTCGCCTCTTGCCGCATATTTTTTACGCATAGGGGATTGACTCTCTTGCCAGGGCTACCTAAAATCTTTTGTATCTTCTCTCTAATAAGAAGTTGTTCTAACTTCTCGAGTTATTTTCTCATCGATCAAACCAAGGCGACTCTGCAATTAATCTTCGCGAAACTTACGTCTAACATGCATGAAGCCATCAAACTGAAATTCACGAATATAATGCTATCTAAATTCAACAATGTCACTGGAACCAACAAACTTCGATGTTTGATATAGTTTTACTTAGTGGTTGAATATCAGTAATACAACCTTGTTTTTTATCTCATTTTTTAGTTTCGCCATCTAAATTCTTTTGCTTATCTTTAGGGATAACCTAATTAAAGACTTCTAGTCTAGTCAGTCTTGTTTTCGATGGATAAGAAAAACCATTTACTATTGAAAATAAGTTTATCGGATCATTACCTAGTTAAATAGTTACTTATCTTAAAAGTTACATCCTTCTAAAAATCTACCAATCTTTAACAATGGCCGAATAGAGATCAGAATAAGAAAAAACAGTGCTTGTCTTTTCTTATTCTGATAAGTTAACAAAAGGAAAACCATTCTTAGCTATTGATTACAGAGATTTATAAGTAAGAGGGTTGCCTTTATAAGTTACTAGCGATCCGCCCTGGCTTTGCACGGGTGCTATTTATAAAATGCAAAAGATATACCCGTGCGAAGCCGGGGCGCATCGCTAGTATAGCCTATGTCACTCCCGAGTAATGCAGCTTCCCAACGATGAAATAATTTTAAATCGGTCCAGTAGTTTCGGAGCTTATTCCGGGCAAACAAACAAAAAAACAAACAATCAAATCTTTCCTCTTTATAATATTAGTATAGACTAGAGATCCGCCCCGGCTTTGCACGTGTGCAATTTAGAAAATGCAAAAAATATACCCATGCGAAGCCGGGGCGCGTCGTTAGTATAACCTATGTCACTTCCGAGTAATGTAGCTTCCCAACGATGAAAGAATTTTAAATCGGTCCAGTAGTTTCGGAGCCTATTCCGGGCAAACAAACAAAAAAACAAACAATCAAATTTTTCCTCTTTACAATATTAGTATAGACAACATTTTTAGAACATTTGATCGGGACTTTGTTCATAAATTACTTACCTACTCGCAAAGCGCATTGTTCGCTTCGTTGTTTAATTAGCGTAGATGTTGCTACAGCATCAGTTGCTTTACCGTCCGCAGATTTACTGTGCTAATAAGTCAGCTACCGTTCGAAGTTGAACTTCTCATGCCCTCTTGAACTTTTAACTGCGTCTCGAAGCAATTACAGCCAACGTGTAGTCCACTTTACTTTAAAACTTTGTGTTTCAATGTTGCTTATGTTGACAGGTCTTGGAAGTTAATTATGACTTCTTGAGGTTTTTCATCAACATTTTATGCAAAGGTAACTCGAAAAGTTGGGAGTTGAGAAAATTTATAAACCAGTTTATTTTGTACGCAGAGTCTTTATTCTGATGCGGAAGGTGTTCTCTACGTAAACGTTTCATTTGTAGCGGTTGCAGGGAGTCAATGGATAGAGGCTAAGCACAGCTGCAAAAAAAAAAAAAAAGCTGCATCCAGCAATGGCAGTTTGTGCTCACAAACGTCCATTGCTGGATGTAGCAGTGCTTAGCCTTAAATAAGAAATAAACGCCCGACGATGATACGATGATTCATATCAGCTCTGATATGAATCGTCATATCATCGTCGGGTGCTTTTTTTTCGTTTGTTATTATATCTGGTTCACCAACCACATACATATCACATATACCTATACATATAACAAACATATTGGGTCCAGATATACAGATATACATGTTTTTTACAGGTAAACACGCCATTTTTAGTACCTAATTACCTTTTCAAAATCACAAAATTACCATGTACATTAAAACTACGATTGATTGAATGTTTCTAAAACAATAAAGTAACATTAAAATCAGTAAGGAGGAAGCTTATAAGACAAGTTATTGCTTGCACTGAAAACCATACTACCAAAGCCTTAAGTACACGCTTGAGGCCCCAGACACCCTTTTAATCTCAGAAGTACCGTACGGAGTAATTTAGATCGTATCTATAGCACCATTGAATCTACAGCGAAATAATGGGTAAGTGTCGAAAAAGGTGCAAAAAACTGCAAGTCAAAGTCTGGTATGGAGATGCGACTTTGATGTAGGTAACCCTTTATGAGTTGTTAGCGGTTGTACAGGTAGTATGAACAGTTAGACAAAGAAGCAATCTCTCATCTCAGAAACCAGTCAAGCTTGTATGCCAAGGATTGTTTGGTTAAAATGGATTTGATTACATGCATGATGGCCGAGCTTTATGTCGAGCCTTTACTCGCATAGGCTTCAACAGTCTGTTTAAGCAAGAGACGTTGATGATGACTCGGGTAACGTGTGTACGGACAATAGAACCTTAGGTGATCAGAAAACCATTATAATTTGCCTATACATTTACGAGAACGGAAAACATACCTACTCGACAAATCGAAATATCTACTCTCACCTATTTTTCTACGGAGTTGTTTATGGAGATATCTTTATTTAAAGTCTTTATTATTCGTAGACTTTGTCAAGGCGGCATTTAAACGGATTCTGCATAGCTATCAAATACGACAAAAAGATCGAATAAAATCCGTTCCGCTAACATCGGCGCAGTACCATTGCAAAAATGTGACGTTCAAAAGTCCCGCCGGCCAAGTGTGCATGCAATAACTCAGAAGTTCGCCGATCACTTCCTTCTGCTACGGAAACGTCATCGGATTTTGTGCGCTTCATGCGATATGTCGCCGATCTGAAGTCAGCAGAGAACGAGGTTATTCTTTGTTTTTTCTGACGAGGTTATTCTTTGTTTTTTCTGCGATTCAAACTTCATTCGGGTTGAGATAGTTGTAGATAGATGTATTGTATTTGGAATTCATTTGAATTATTTGTGTTACTATCTTGGGTTAAGCCATTTAAAGGCAGAGATTTTGTAATAGGAAACAGGAATTAATATATCAAATAATTTACGACCTAGACAGGACTTGAACCCGCAACCATCTAATCTTAGATTATCCCTTATTGTGGGTAAACTAAGCACTATATAGGACAAGAGGAAATTGTAAAGGTAGCAAACGCAAGATGCAGATGAAATTCGGTTTGTAGTGCGTTAGGAATTTTTAACCGACTTCCAAAAAGGAGGAGATTCTCAATTCGGGCTGTATGTTTTTTTTTATATATTTGTGTATGTTAATTCATATCTCCGCTAATAAGTTTTTTGATGATTCTTTCACTACTCGTGGGGTGCTTGATATTTTTAAATATAATACAATATAATACAATCATCTTATTGACAACTATCTATGAGAGGATAGTTATGAACTGCAGTAAAATGTACCCCACGCTTTTTACTCTGAATTGAATTATTGTGTTAATAACTTAAATTTTACGCTCGAAGGCGCCAGTTTTGTTTTGAGGTGATTCATTATGATCAATTGTTTCAACTGTAACTACAGTTATATTAAACTCTTTGTCCTCAAAAATTATTTTCTAGTTTTTAGTTCGATTGGCAATAAAAGCGTGTTTTTGTTTAGTTTTTTTAAACTATAATTTATTTTTCATTTTTTTATTCTTTGACAAACTCATATATTGGGGAATAAATAAATTTAATTATAATTTAATTTCAATCGCGCGCTAGCTTTATCTTTCTCCCTCTCCTACAGAAGATCTGCAAAAGAATTTATTAATCCTGGCAAACCCATCAATACATACTCGTAGTATAAAACAAAGTCGCTTCACGTCTGTCTTGTCCCTATGTATGCTTAGATCTTTAAAAACTAAGCAACGGATTTTGATGTGGTTTCTTTTAATAGACAGAGTGTAATATCACTATATTATGCATGTATTATACATATGAACCTTCCTCTTGAATCACAAAAAACACTGTGGAGAAACACTGATCATTTTAGAGGTTTCTAATGTAATGTCGTAAATAAACACATTTTTTGCGCTTAAATTGCAAACGCTTGCTGAACCCCTACGAGATAGAACAAAATAATGTACTACAGTATTGTACACCTTAAAAAGGTCTACAAAAAAGTCCGCGATGGTATATGTCTATCTCTTAGGGATAACCCACAATAACCATTTTTTATCCTTTACTTTTGCACCCGTGCGAAGCCGAGGCGGGTCGCTAGTTAAGGAAAACTATTATTAAATTATTGCATTGTCATCGGTCCTTGATACGTATGCAGTTTCAAATAAATCAGACTTCTTGAAATTTGTGAAAATTATGTTCAAAACACATACATACATACATACATACATACATACAGGCCGAGCTAATAAAAGCGTGTGTAACAAAAGAATTCCTAAAAGAAGAAACTACCTAAAAGTTCATGCTATCATCGCTGTTCAGCAATGATGAAATCGGCACATTAACCATGAAAACTGGACGTATACAATCGAGACATCACCATCAATGCAATCGCTCACATCATATCATTACTTCGACCGTGCGTTTCCGTCCGCGGAGCCGTCACGTCCCGTCATTTCGGACCCCTCTTCAATCGTCGGCCCAAATTGAATTTGATCCGAAAAAGCGTCGCGAGGTCGTTTGTCTCTACATTGACGGATTATTTTTGTCGCAGATTCATACGATTTGATTAACACCCGATCTTTCACTTCGAGATTGGACTGTTAGTTCAGTTTTCATTATATAAATAAGATAGAACAGAAGATTATACCCGTGCGAAGCCGGGGCGTGTCGCTACTAGCGACTCGCTAGTAGCGACACGTCGCCTATGTCATTCCCGAGTAATGTGAACGGTCTCCCAACGGTGAAAGAATTTTTCAAATCGTTCCAGTAGTTTGGAGCTTATTCCGGGCAAACAAACAAACAATCAAATCTTTCGTCTTTATAATATTAGTATAGATTATGGGTGGTTTATATTTTACAGCTAACCAAAACATTATTATGCTGTCCAAAATAGTTTTTTTAGTTCATTTTTAGAACTGATCGAATACTTAAAATAAAAACCAATAAATTTACTTCCATTGAATATTTTCTAAGACAGTAGGTACCCTATCTTCCTACTACATATAAAAGTTATTCATTTTATTTTTACTGTGTTTTTCTTGTCAAATTGATTATTAGTACAGATTTTTTGTATAGAATTTACCTTAGTTTAATTAATTTGTTAATTTATTAAGTACCTAAAAAAGTATTAAAGTTGACATCCTCTATTTATACAATCCGTTACTCTATTACTTCCGCTTTCTTGCGGCAAAAAACGCTTGCTGGAACATCAGGTACATTATAAATTCACCCGACGTCATTCGTTCGAGCAGGAAAGAATTTTTAATCTACCAAGTTTCTGCAGTATGTAGGGCGGAATTATTAAAGTACCACGCAGATATACGTTAATCTGTGGTGTAGGTGTTTTTTGAAGAAATGTGTAATTTTATCGCTGGGGTTTTTAAAACATTAAAATTATAATAGCATTTTAGCTACCAGAAATCGCTTCAATCACCGAAGAAGCTAGTTGATCGTGGTGAATTTTGGTAACTCATGATCAGCACCCGATGGTAATGATAATAATTTACCTGATGCATTTACTTCAAGACAAAGGCCTCCCTTAAAGATCGTAACAATGATCACAATAGATCCTGCGCTAGCGGCATCCGGTGATTACCCGCGACCCTCACCAGGTCACCTTGTGAAGGGTTTGCCCACGTTGCGCCTTCTGGTATATAATCACCACGCCTTATGAAAAAAAAAAAATGAAAAATGTGTTTATTGATATAAAAAAGAATCCTGGTTGTAATTTACCATCGGCCTCCGCACTAGGCATAGCCTGTATCGCGGTTGACCAGTAAGGTGAGTTTAACATGAGTAATTATGGACTACTAAAACAAACATTAGAAAAATTAATATCTAAAAAACAATAATACATAACATGTGATGCTTAGATAGAGTTAATCTTATTCCAGCTACCACTTCACAATTCAAAAAAACTTCTTATGGACTCAACAACCAAGTTTGGTAATGAAAACACAAAATTAAGAATTCCTGTTATATATTTTTATCTTTCTAAAACACTTTGTTGGACAATTATCAGCTCTTTTTGCTACTGGCAACAATTTTGAATGCACTCAAGCCATAATAGTTTAGTTAAGAACATTTCCTCGGAAGTGCGGGGAGAGACTAATTAAGTAAACTGGCTACACTGCCCCCTGAGATGCACAGCTCATAGATAAGAAGGCTACATCAAATAGAATACTTGCCTCCTTGCCTACTTTTATCTGTTTTATGAATATTCTGTTATCATTGTGTGATTCCATAGAGTCGTACGTAGACAAAATAGACACAAGTGTTGTCCTCGTTCACAATGTTTTTTAACTGTTGAAAGCCATCTATTTTATGCATTACAAAATGTGCATTCAATCTTCTGTTAGGATTGTTCATTATTTATTTATTTGATTCTCCACTTTTTACATTTTATCTTTTTAAAATAATATTTAGTTAGCTTAATTTATGAAATTCTGTAAATAATTTCATAAATTATTGAGCCTTTTTCATGAGACGTTATAATTAGCATAGGACGACAATAGGTGCGTCTTCGTAAGACGTTGGGAATGAGCACGTCTCACACGAGACTATATCTTCTCATTGCGCAAAAGAAAATTTATGTTTTGAAAGAAAACTATTACATCTTTCAACATTCCAGGAACTAGAATTTTATGCTCCTCCAATTGGGGCATAAACAAACCAACAGGGTTGAGAACTCGTTAAAAGAAAAATCTCAGCTTATTACGTAAGCTTTAGTTTACTTAACCGGATCAAAGGAACCTAGACCTGCTCGAACAAGATAATGTTAATAGAAAACCAGCTGTTACATTAATGAGCTACTATGCACTTGCCCATGATGTGCAAGACGCGCATCGGAAGTGAATTTGCTTTGCATTAAGTTTTAATGCATTTAGCTTTTGTTTCATTCAGCTTTTGTGCTAACTTCTTAGATCCATCTTTAGCTCGTATTTCCGCTACTTTAGATAGATAATTCTTTATTCAATAACCTTATATATAAAACAGTTTGTTTGTAACAAGCTACTACTTTAGCCACAGTTTCATCAGTATTGATTAATACTGTCTTAAGCTGTGTTAACTTACCAAGATTTTAGCCCCTTTGAACCCATTCACTGCCCAGTCTCAGCAGTCCGGCACGCATGGACCCAACGCCGCCGCTGCTAGTCGAACTCAATTCTGCACATGTGCGTCGTAGGCAGTAACGCTGGTAATCGCAAAAAAAAATCTGATAATTAACAGCTTCGTCGGTTAACTTGACGTTTGTATAAAAACGTCTGTCTAAAATGTAATTACCCGATCATCTTTTTTAATACACCTGTCTAAAAGTGTTAAGCTTATCTTACATAATATACGAACTGAACGCGTCCATGCAACCATACAAATCGAATTGAAACAAACTAAACAAATAATTTAATTGTTTTAAAAAACTAAAAACCGACTTCAACGACGTCATTCAACCTTTATACAACAATGAAATTATCATCAAAATCTATTAACAATTGGCGAAGATATCAACAAAATTGTTGTAGCTAGTCGTGATTCTTCTACAGTATTAAGTAGTTTTTTAATTTTTCCGGGATAAATACTAATCCCTCGGGAACAAAAAATTATGGGACCACCGCGGAATCATTCTCTATACATTAGTGAAAGAATCAATAAAATCGAATAGGTAACTATTGGCGGAGATATGAATTAACAAATACACATAAAAAAACTTACGGCCCGATATGAGAACCTCCTTTTTGAAAGTCGGTTATAAAAAAGAAAGTAGCAGAGCGACACTGAATTCTATTATTCAGCTTATTTGAGTATACGAGGATATTAAGATAATTAACAGCCATCTTGTGAAATGTACGGATTAGGTAGCTTGTACATGGTGTTCACATACTAACCTTTAATCGTTTGATTGCCTCGTTAAAGAGTAATTGCACTGAATCTCTCTTTTGATTGAGGAATACGAAACATGTCTGTAAACCTATTCAGTGATTTTTTTTCTTTAGAATAATCCTGCATTTATAAAACTTACAACAATCTTTTCACGTTATAAAATGTCATACACAAAGTAGCTGAAACATAAAAATGAAGTTTATTATTGGTATTTACTGGAATTAATGGAATCGTAAAACTCTAGCAGCTGTTATAACGATTTTTAATTACTTAATGATAAAAAGATATAATGTTAAAAATTACAAATAACTGAACTTTAGAAATTGATACGTAAAGTTCTTCTACTTACAGTAAACTTGTCGGTGAAGAAGACTATCATCTTAAAGGTATTCTACTCCTCATAAACTATTTAATAAATAGTCTGTTTAATATTAATCTTGTATCTTTATAATGTTATGTTAATATTAATTTTAGATTATATTTGGTACACCCCCTGCCTTTCCTAAATTCACATAATTCTTTCCATCCAAAGGTTACCTGGAAAAGATCGCTTCTAAGCGATAAGGTTGCCCATTGTACTTGTCATATGTAATGTCTCTTTGTAATGTTCTTTTTCTGGTATACAATAAAGCATTTTTATGTTGTAGTAATGTCAAGGACGCTTCTGAGATGAGAGTAAATTTGCTACGATCATGAGCTCGTAAAATGAGAAGAAAGAAGGTAGGTATTTGTTTCCTCTTATTACATCAGTAAGAACAACCCGATGCAAATAAACTCAGTTTCAATCTAATTACCCTCATCGATAAGCACTCCGCGAGCGAAACTGAATCACTGCCGCGGCAACGAATCAGTGCTCCAGTGACCTTCCTCTGTTTTCTTAGGACGGCCATTAAGTCGTAAATTCCAATAGCTATCGAGGAAATTCTTTCCTTTTAAGAATTTCGGTTCTTTTGATATCCGGGAATGTTAAAAGGTAAAGAGCTACAATCGGCAAATGTTCTACTGAAAATATTTCATTGTGTTTTTGTGACCGGACTCTTGACGAGAAAGTAATGAAACGTGGGTAGGTACTCATTGTTCATCCCGACAAGGTGACCTAAGTTACGATTATTTAGCTGATTACAAAAACGTTTCCTTGCTTCTACGAAATCGAAAGTCAATGGTAGGTTTTTGGTTTGTTAAGACTGTACTTTTAATAAATAATAACCATTGTTTATTAACATAGATAAATTACAATCAAAGAATAGAAGAACTAGTATTTATAATTAAAACAGTTGAGCTAACTACAGACTGTTGCAAACAATGTAGAGGGAGCTCAACTGATCCATATCAATGCCAGTCGGAAGCGCCCCCATTGACGCTGGCTACATTGCCCCGCTATAACCGATGACCGATGTGGCGTAGCGGGCGAAAGTCTGCCTGCGACGCGGAAGGTTGCGGGTTCGATTCCCGCTCGGAACAAATATTTTTGCGCTCCACAGAAAGTCCCGGTGGTCTGGGTGTTTACTATGTATAATAAAAAAAAACTATCTATGTCATACATTGTATTAAAGTGTATCCGTCATGTAATACCCATAACACAAGCTCTGCTTAGCTTGGGGCTAGATGATGCTGTGTGGATTGTCCGGCATTATTTATTTATTATAAGGCGATGGTAATGCGAAATGATAGCTTGATTTTTTTACGTACCAATAAGATCAAAGTTTTCCGAGACCAACAATCATATCCCTAATCCGTGTGTTTACAAAACTCAGGGAACGTTTAATATTTATATTTTGACAACACCCGGCATCCATTTTTTACTTGGAAGAACAAGAGAATCCCAGATAAAATACGGCTGTAGGTAAAGCTTGCGACGTGCTATACACGACAGGCGGTTTATTTATGTCCTCAATATTTCACAAACCATAAAACTTCTTCGTCTTGGAATAGGACCGTTTTATGTTAATAGGTTTTTTGGATTTCGGCCCAGGACGAAATTTAATTGGCGAAGTTTTGAAGTGAATTATTGTGGAGCCTTTTGGACAAATTGATAAGTTACAATGAAGTGTAGGTTTTGTTTTGAGTTGCAATAGAGCTGATTATATTATTTTTAAATGAAAAACATTGATCATTCAAAAGCACTTTGTTAAATGAATAAAGTTAATAGCTTTTTAGAAAGACCTTGTAGAAAATGCAATTTTTTTGGGATAATGTTGAATTTGAAACGGATTTTCTGTTTAATTTTGATCAACGAAAATATTTACATTTCATTGAAACACGAAAACTATTAACATAATAGTTTTTCAGCCAAATAATCTAACATTGTTCTGTTCACGAGCACAGTGTTCAGAGTTCTTTCAATAATGAATATTGTATTTTCACAACACGAAACGCTATGTGAAAATTAGGACTCTCGGGTTTTGAAAGTGGCGCTTGATTTTACTGTTGAATATGCATAAGTTAAATTTGAGCACTATTTACGTATAAAAGAGCGAATAAATTCTTTTAAATTAGCATACTACAACTTTTATGGAATTTGTTTAAATTAGAACGTTCAAAAGTCTTGTAACAAAGAGAAAGGGAAAAATATGGTTAGGTTAACTACCTACCACATGGTCCAAATCGTGCTGCAGAAAACACCAGATTTGTACCATTTTTGTAAACATATCTTTGAACCGAAAATAAATTTATTAAATAATCGCTCGACCACTAGTGTAGTAAACCCCATTCCTCTATTCAATATGCGCCATCAAGCAACAGCTTGACCGAAAACACGAATAACACACCCGAGCAATTCTATTACGGTCCATATTGTCGAGAATATAATGCCTATAACCCTATAACATAGTCCTTTCAATAAAAGTCTCGCCTTTTGTAGCCCTTAAATAGATATTCTACCCTTTACTCGAATTAAATTATGGACTATATTTTTCAGGTTTGTTTCCGGCCTGGACTTTATCGTTAGGATTTTTTTCGACTTCCCGTATGAAAACTTAACTTCACAATATTACACAAATCAGAATTGTAATATTAACATTGTTAAGCTTTTAAATTGGTAAAATAATAGGCTGTTACCGTAGAGATCATGGGCATCATTTATTCCAAGTCACTTGATATAAAAAAGTATACCTATCTGTAGGATGCCAGTATGACCTTCCCCCATTACCGTCTAATAAGAGCAGGTTATTTCAACCAAAATACGTTTTACCTGGGATTTGTCGGACCCTTTCAAAGAGATAAGAAAAGAAGTGCCCAGCTGAAATCCTGCGTGATTAAAGGAAAATTGAGAGGTTATTGAACGAAGATGAAAAAAGAAAATATGTTGCGTGTTGAAGTTATTGTACTGAATTAAATTCAATTCGTCTATTATAAACCAGACATAATATTACAAAGTACTCAAATACGTTACATTTAGGAGCGACACCTATTTGCTAGGTACCTACCTACTTATGCAAATAAATATGTACTTGTGTAGTGTTTCAGCATAAATATTATACTTGTGTAGTGTTCAGCAATTAAATGTAGGTTTCAATTTTAAATACTAGTTCGAGTCTGTTTATATTCTTTAATTGTAATTTTCTTTGTCATAAAACTTTTTTCTTTGCAAAAAAAATGGTTATTTAATAAGAAGTAAAATGGACCTTTTTTTCGAAAGGTACGTCTTTCTAAAGCCTAATGTTTATTTCTTAATTTATTAAATTGGGTTCTAAAGTTCTAACCTAACTTTTACGTAGGTTATGTAAGAGATCAAAACTTTACTCTGGCAGTCTGCTCCTGTACCTATTTCTTCCTAGAACTTTCGGACACGTTTCGTTTGGTAGGCAAATCTAATTTTTATACGGAACTCTTGGAAAACTATCGATTGCCTTGCATTTCCTATGTAAAATACAGCATAAAAATGTCCATTCTGTGACACGATAGTCGGAAGAGGTATGTAGAATGTAAAATTTTGCTTAGTTAGCTAGATTAACCTATGCTGTACCTTTGTGAAATGTGCAGTATGTATAAAGAGCATAACGAATTACTACCCTTTCTAAAAGTTCTATTCCGTCCGTCGATTATTATCAGGAAGGTTTATGTTCTACATAGCTTTTTCAAAGACCCCATCACGAACAATGTATGGCATATAATGTTGATTACCCACTCTAAGAACAAAACTAAGAAACATTCCATCCTTAGCTATACGTTGCTGCTAAATCACAAATTGTTCCAAGGGGTAATATAAATTCACCTTTTGAGTATAATGGGAATTTCAAGCAACCGCTTGGAACTCTTTTGATCTTGAGAATTTGAAACGCTATGCAAAAGGCTTAGTAGCTACCTCGGTTAGGAGCCGTTGAAAGTTTCCCCTTAAGTTTTGAACTTTACTTGAGATAAAGAGGCTGTATCATCATCATCATTATCATAGATGAGAAGTCAAGATGCCATCAAGTTCGTTAAAATTTCATTTAAATTAAAATAAAAAACCGTCATTTTTCATTATAATACCTATAAGTTCCTAAAGTGTTCTTGCAATCCAGTGAAGGTTTCTACCAGCATTATTTCTTTAAGTTTCGTACGTTTTCATAAAAACAGTCTCTTTCAATCATTCCGCAGCAGAAAACCGATGTTTTTAAGTTCCCGCAATCCAGAAAATCTTCACCGACGTTAAAAAGTGAAAAACATAAAGTAGGTTTGATTGTCGAAAAAAGGAGGGATTCCATAAAGAGTTGCATTCGAAAAGTGCAGAGTCCGCGGCTACCGAGCGGCGGCAGTCTGAAATCCACCTCTGAAAGGGCATTCACTAAATGCAAGCATTTCTTTACCTTTTATAACTCGAAAAGACGCGGAACTCATTCCTCCCAAGATTTCGTTCTTTTTCTTTCCACAATCATTAATTTTTTTCGGTGGGTAACGTTTTTTAGCGCTGCCAACTGTACTCTGTATAATGATACAATTTAAAGATTTTAAGAGGTAGGCTCAGATAGAAATCTGCTTTTAACTTTGAAAGGGTTTTTGGGACTTACATATTTTAACTGTGACAGTTTTGAAGTCTGCTAAAAGCCCAAGATAAAACTTACTTTTATTCATATTATGAACAAGCGTAAGCAAAACTTTTCAGGTCAAAGCGTGTCCTTGTTTAATGAAAATTATTTGCTAAATAAAACTACACCTTCCCCAAGCTCTTTCACGAAATATGTACGCTAGTATGGTCTCAGAAAATACCTATCTCCAAGACGCTATAAAATAAATCATAGTATTTTAAGCGTTATTAGTTGTAAACAAAACAACTTCAAGTACTGATTCCTCTCGATTTGTTTTCCTAGAAGTATGTAATGTACGCTAGCATGGTCTCAAAAAATATAATTCTCCAAGACGCTATAAAATAAATCAACCTTATTAGTTGTAAACAAAAAACTTCAGTACTGATTCATCTCGATTTGATTTCCTAGAAGGTGTGTAATGTACGCTAGCATGGTCTCAAAAAATACCATTCTCCAAGACGCTATAAAATAAATCATAGTATCTTAAACGTTATAGGTTGTAAACAAAACAACTTCAAGTACTGATTCTTCTCGATTTGATTACCTAGAAGTGTGTAATGTACGCTAGCATGGTCTCAAAAATTACCATTCTCCAAGACGCTATGAAATAAATCCTCGTATCTTAAACGTTATTAGGTTGTAAACAAAACAACTTTCAAGTACTGATTCTTCTCGATTTGATTTCCTAGAAGTGTGTAATGTACGCTAGCATAGTCTCAAAAAATACCATTCTCCAAGACGCTATGAAATAAATCATCGTATCTTAAACGTTATAGGTTGTAAACAAAACAACTTCAAGTACTGAATTCCTCTCGATTTGATTTCCTACAAGTGTTTCCTTCAGTAGGACGTAGGTTGCTGCTACTGGCTATTTTTCTTGCAATCTCTAGAGCCGTTATATTCACCCCAGTTCTGAACTGAGAGCACAATAAAGTATTGATTACTCCATTCGTGGATTCTCTCTATTAAACTTTAACAATAAAGGCAGGGTTTTTATAACTTCAGTAGTTTTGTTGCTCTTGTGGTTTCTTTTTAGGAGTAAGTTAAAGCTTGCTCCTAGCGAGTATGTACAGTCAGCTGCACTAAGATGTATACTAGGACTTAAGCTAGAACCACTTTTATTGTGGTGTGGTGTGTTGTAACACATTAGAAGCATATCGATTTCATACATTTAATATGGTTAGAAACACATTTCTATTACTATGTGTTGTGGTGAGTCGCTGTGATTATGTGTTTCTAACGATAAATAAATGAAAAAATGCATGAAAATGTAAGAAACCGATATGCTTCTGACGCGTTACAACACATCACACCACAAAAGTGTTGTTCTAGCTTTAGTCGTACTAAAGAATGATCAATAGTAGAATGAAAGCGGTCGTCAAGTAGTCGTAAGTCGTCATTAAAACAACATATTTATATATATTATTATTTATTACAGACTTTACCTCTCTCTAGAGACCGGCTACAAAGATGATCTTCCCTGCATGTTTTTTTGGAGAAACCATACCCAGGTGAAACCTACGGCCTACAATAGGTACCTATCAATAATTAAAATATACAGGCATAGACATTATTAGACATAGTATAATTCTTCTGCTACCACAAATACTTATGTAACTGAAGTATTTCAAAAGAAAATATGATTAATCATTAATTACAAACACAATAAAGTAGGGAAAATACAGTACAATTAAATATAATACCAAGTAATAAACAGTAAGTAGAATAAAGTAGGTAGGTAGCCAATGTGTGCTGCAGTAGCAAATGGGCTTCGCCTCAGCTGGCATACTGTGTCTATGTCATGTTTGTGTGTACATATTTACGTACACAAACACGTATATGGTACTTATTTAAGACCATATATGAACCTATCCAAATCTAGACACCAAACTTCCCTTCTAATCCGCCTAAAAAGATAACTTTATTGTATCTGAAAAAAGCCTTTGAGCAATCACCGTCACGTCTGAGACACAGTGCAATAATATTTCTCCCATTCTTATGATGAGCGCGAATGTATGGCGGGACGAGATAAAGAAATTACACCGTACGGGGAGATGTTTTATTACACCTCGTTACCGTGGCTCGAGACCATTGGAGATATACTTGTGACAGAAATTACAGTATTTATCATTATTATAACGCACGTGGTGGACGTGCAAGCAGATAGAATTGTTTTAGGTCTTCAGTTGTGAATGGAAGTTCCGAGTACGTTATTTTTAATCTCTGGTGAAAAGGCGCTGTATAATATGACCAAAAATATGCCTTAAAACCTTCCCTGACGGACTGAATACAGAACAAACATTAAAGTAAGACGGCATAGAAGTTGCAAGAGATACACCCTATCAGCCAGAAAAGAATTTCCGTACGGACTAAGATTCACGTACGGTGTTACGTACATCCACGCACATTTACAAGGAGTAACGTACGGAACAAGCGATCATTGTCCAGCATCTTCTGCGGCCGCCTTTCTACTTCAGGCGAACTACTTTCGCTCCAGGGAAGTACTAAGTTATACGGAAGCGCAACCGAACTTAAACACGGACGACCACGACCCTTATAAATGAATTGTGCCTACATATGCAACTCGCTCTTTTTAAAATTTTCCCTTCATTCTTAATTTATTGTTACCTTTTTGTACGGTAAAATTTTTTTTTCTTTCTTCTTTCATTAAATTTTATTTATAACGGCCACCTTAATTTCCCTTATAGGTAGATAGGGACAAAGGCTTTTTCCAAGCACATATCCATAAAAGAATATCCGGCTGTAAAAAATCCTAGAACTAGAAATACATTAAAATTAAAAATA
The DNA here is from genome assembly GCA_028535905.1 of Quercus berberidifolia. Taxonomy (NCBI): domain Eukaryota; kingdom Viridiplantae; phylum Streptophyta; class Magnoliopsida; order Fagales; family Fagaceae; genus Quercus; species Quercus berberidifolia. Next base: position 5,249 of record JAPQVW010000188.1, on the reverse strand, counting down.
CAGTGAAACACAATTATGCTGACGCAATAAAGATTACACGAGCAACTGAGAATATTTTTCTTCAATTATGCTCTAAATGTTTCCTCAACGGAGGAATTTGAGCTTTTGCCAGCACAGATGTTTTACACATCTGCTATTTTACGATTTTTAAGTCATAAACATGAATTAATGTGAGAAAATGGGGAGAGTCAACACCAGTTCCGGTCCTTCAAAGGGATGTTTCCCTGTAATCTAAGAGAATTTATGGAAACCCCTTGTATTATAATTGTAAGAACAATTAAGTATATAAAACTACAATGTATTTGCCTAGCAGAGGAAACTTCATAAATAGCCTTCAGCTTAAGTACACGATTCCATGTATTTAGATTAATATTTCTTATTTTATAATTTTTCCAGCAGTAAGTTTTCCTAAATTCAAAAAAAATAAAAACAAAAAAGCTATGTAATAATCTATAAGAAAAAACTTTTGATTCAACTATAGAAACATAATTCAAAACAATTCAACTATAGAAGTTAGTACCTATATAATTAAATAATCATTTTGAAGACCACATTTTATATTAATTTATTCTACTAACTTTTAGTGTAAAGTTGAGGACAAAAATCAACAGTCAATGAATCACAGAGGGTACTAGAACGATGAACCCCTATATTAAATAACTTTTCTAAAACTTTTTTGACGGTTCTAATTATACAGAAAGTTATCAAGCTTCGTTGCGAAATGAAAATAGTGAACATTTGGGTTAACTGCTAATAACTAAAATGAAGCAACAGTTTTCAAATAGTTCTTCAAAATAATAGTTTAATAGTTCTGCTCTCCTTCTAATAGTTTTGTTCAAATCATCATCATCATCAACCTGTATTAGTCGACTGCTGGACATAGGCCTCCCCTAATGAGCGCCATAGCGCCCTGTCTTCAGCTTGCCGCATCCAGCATCTACCAGCAGTCTTTCGCAGATCGTCATCCCACCTAGCCGGAGGGGCTTCCTACACTACGTTTGCCGAATCGCGGTCTCTACTCAAGAACACGTTTACCCCAGCGGTTGTTATATTGTATTTGACGACCTCTGTGGCGCGGCGGGTGAAGGTCCGCCTGCGACGCCGGAGGTTGCGGGTTCGATTCCAGCCTCGGGACAAATGTTTGTACGATATGCAGATATTTGTTCAGGGTGTTCTGGACGTTTTCTATGTATTTTAAAAATAATATCTATCTATGTAGTGTTGTTGTATTGTATTATGTATATAAGTTGTTTAGTACCCATAACACAAGCTCTGCTAAGCTTGAGGGCTAGATAATGCTGTGTAAATTGTCCAGCAATTATTTATTATTATTTTTCAATTTTTTTATTGAGCTTAGTTACTTATGATTTAGTATTTTTAAAAGTATTTTGCTCACTGTACACTGCTAGAGGTGGATTACAATGGAAAAAAACAGAGATGTATATTATCACTAGCTGCTTGCCCGCGGCTTCGCACACCCTTACTCAGGATGAAAAGTAAGTAACTTCCCTGGGATACCACCTATCTCCATGGCGAAATTCAATACGATCCGTCCAGCCGTTTGGGCGTGAAAGCGTAACAGACAGACAGACGAGAGTTATAAGTACTTTCGAATTTATAATATTAGTATGAATTCTCAATTTTTACTTTTAAATAGCGTAAAAACATAATTTTGTATGATGTTTTTTACAAAAATAGTAAGTTACAATAAGAATTATTTTTCATAGAGTGAATTAATTTTGTTCATAGAATTGTTTCAAAATTATGCATCTTGTTTGGTAGTACACGTGCGGCAAGTGTAAGTTATAAGTATAATATAGTTAAAATAAATAAATAAAATAATGCCGGACTCAACACAGAATCATCTAGCCCCAAGCTAAGCAGAGCTTGTGTTATGGGTACTAGATGACTGATACACATATTCATTGTATTATTAATACAAAGAATAACATAGATAGATATTTTTATTATACATAGGAAACACCCAGACCTCCGGAACAAATTTCTGTGGAGCGCACAAATATTTTTTCCAGGCGGGAATCGAACCCGCAACCTTCCGCGTCGCAGGCAGACCCTTCGCCCGCTGCGTCACATCGGTCGTCAGTTGATTTTTCCGGGCACACATTAAAAGACAGTGTGGATGATGTTACAAACTATATTCACAGATGAATATATTTTTTTCTTTGCTAGTTTGAGTCAAGCTCTATGACTTCTATTCACTCGTGGTTCACGCTCCACTTGCTGGAGGGCTATTCTCAAAAAAGGATGGCTTAGGAATATAACTTATGTATCTAACTAATATTGTCATTTGATTGGCAAATTATTTTTTCATTTCATATAAGGGGCTACTTTCTATACAAAAAACTTAACAAAACTGCTATTAGGAAAAGTTATATTGCCAAACATCAATATTCTATAATATAACTTTTCGCACTTTATTATAAATGCGAAGTTTGGAAGTTTAGATTGGATGTTTGTTAGGTACTTCACGCCAAAAACTACAGAAAGGGATGGGGTTTAAAATTTTTGCTTAAATCTAGTCTAAACCTGAATAACATATAGCCTTTTATCCCCAAAAAGCGGTCAAAGTCGCAGGCTTATGCCCAGTATTCTATTATTTAAGATATAGTACCTTTCTTGTCCCACGTCTAGTTGTGGTAATAATAGTTTTCAAAGGAAATTTATGCTATACAACAAACAAAAGACTGCTTTTATTTCTAAATCAGTCTACTTATAAAATCATCTTAAAGCCTCGGAAAAGACAAATTAAGTCCTTCTAATTTGCCTTGAAGTACTTTCACTAAACGATTTAATTAAGTAAATTTAAAACTTGTTTCTCCTGGAGCTATTGTTAATGTTTAATGAAGATTTTTCTAGTGTTTGTCAATTAGTCATGTGGCTATTCAAGGTAATATTTTCTATAAAAAAGTAGAGGTGGCTTTACCTTAGGTGCCGGCGCGGGTGCTAAACGAATCAACCGCGTAAACAAAATTTTCATTAAGCATAATCTTCCCGCCAAGACTTTTTGACAGTAGAAGACGTCTTTCTAGTAGGTCATTTTACTTTTATGCCGTTCATCCCACAAGGGCGTTATGCTAAGATTGACCTTCTGATACGGACTGGATATAGCTAACTATTTTCAGTGAGAGCAAAAAGTTTTGCGAGGCAAATATTGCGAATACGGCAGCTCCTTCTTGTTTTCGTGAAATACTGTGCTTGCGATGTGATGAGTTTGTCTGAATTGAATGAAACGAGCCAAATAATTGTTTGTACTTGATTTGATGTTCTTCTTACTCGAGTGAAGCTTGTAAGCTCAAGATTTGCTTGAAATTTCATTTCATAAATGAATTTGTTATAACATTTTTAGATATGTAAAGCAAATACTGCAAATAAGCAAAACATTGCTTTTTGGGGTTGGTCCATGGCTTAGAATGTGGACGTGTTTCGGCTAAATCGTACAAGTACCTATAGGAAATTAAATGCTGGACTTTATATTTGACGGTAAATTTTATTGTTTTAAATCGCAAGGAGTTCAAGTAGAATTGAGAGACCTTTACACAGCAGTGAGCCAGTCTCAGCTTACGATAATAATTAAACAAATAAAACAAATAGTGCTGGATAATTCACACAGAATCATCTAACTAGCCCGAAGCTAAGCAGATTTTGTGTTATGGGCACTAGATAACTGATATATGTAATTAATACATTGATTAGTTAATTAATTTCAGAGCATTGAAATGAAATGAAATGAAATGAAATGAAATGAAATGAAATGAAATGAAATGAAATGAAATGAAATGAAATGAAATGAAAATGAAATGAAATGAAATGAAATGAAATGAAATGAAATGAAATGAAATGAAATGAAAATGAAATGAAATGAATGAAATGAAATGAAATGAAATGAAATGAAATGAAATGAAATGAAATGAAATGAAATGAAATGAAATGAAATGAAATGAAATGAAATGAAATGAAATTGAAATGAAATGAAATGAAATGAAATGAAATGAAATGAAATGAAATGAAATGAAATGAAATGAAATGAAATGAAATGAAATGAAATGAAGATGAAATGAAATTGAAATGAAATGAAATGAAATGAAATGAAATTGAAATGAAATGAAATGAAATGAAATGAAAATGAAATGAAATGAAATTGAATGAAATGAAATGAAATGAAATGAAATGAATTGAAATGAAATGAAATGAAATGAAATGAAATGAAATGAAATGAAATGAAATGAAATGAAATGAAATGAAATGAAATGAAATGAAATGAAATGAAATGAAATGAAATGAAATGAAATGAAATGAAATTGAAATGAAATGAAATGAAATGAAATGAAATGAAATGAAATGAAATGAAATGAAATGAAATGAAATGAAATGAAATGAAATGAAATGAAATGAAATGAAATGAAATGAAATGAAATGAAATGAAATGAAATGAAATGAAATGAAATGAAATGAAATGAAATGAAATGAAATGAAATGAAATGAAATGAAAATGAAATGAAATGAAATGAAATGAAATGAAATGAAATGAAATGAAATGAAATGAAATGAAATGAAATGAAATGAAATGAAATGAAATGAAAATGAAATGAATGAAATGAAATGAAATGAAATGAAATGAAATGAAATGAAATGAAATGAAATGAATGAAATGAAATGAAATGAAATGAAATGAAATGAAATGAATGAAATGAAATGAAATGATATGAAATGATATGAAATGAAATGAAATGAAATGAAATGAAATGAAATGAAATGAAATGAAATGAAATGAAATGAAATTTATTTATTATTATTATTATTGTATAAAAGATTGACAAAAAATTCCAAAAATACAATCAATTTTTCTAAATTAAGCAAATAGTTAGTACAAATCTATTATGTATGCGTTGATTGAAGTTGTTAGCTTTAGATGTCTACGCTAGACCTTGTAAAGCCTGTGTTATAGACATCTATGCCATCCCTCATTACAGTGACAAAAATATTCAAATTTAGAATTCCTATATAAGTACATAATTTCTTAATAATATTAAATACAATTGAAATTACCATAAAAAAAAAAAAAAAAACTGTCAACTTGTTTACTTATCTTTTCTTGATTTTTTGCAGAAAGAGTTTTCTACGGCCTTTGGGGAGCTTTGGAGCTCTAGGGCCGGCGGTCCACTGCCTGTGGCGCATCAGGTATTGTTTTCCAGGCCGGGGACAGCCTCAGCGCAACATAAATTAAAAAG
>JAPQVW010000187.1:0-37132 GCA_028535905.1 Quercus berberidifolia | reverse complement strand
ATCCAACCAAAACATCTGCATTAGCTGACTGTCTTCCCCTAACGTCACTAAAACGTGATAGAATATAAAACTTTTGAATTTTATGACCTGACTGCAGTACTAGGAGTTTGGTTCACAGACTGGATATGTGTGTGGTTGGATGCGCATGTGTGCTTGCGTGTTCCAAGTAGCTAAATATACATTATGTAAAAGGTGAAGCTTGCAAGATTTTAGTGTTTAATGTAATCAATTCATACTTGCTCTCTCTTTATCTGCTGCATATGTGTCTGAGAAAGAGAGCTAAACAGGATCCTATCATGAAATGCTCCAAATGAATCTATGTTGAAAAAAACTGGGGGTGTAAATGCTGTATAATGTGAGTTAACTGTGGTGGTGAAAAACACTTCTGTTCAAACTTTAGACTTCAGGAATGTTAAGCTTTTGTAACTCTCGGAGTTGAAATTTCTCCTGTAAATTTATGGAATTCACGTTTTTAATAAAGTTAATTTTATTGATGACGATTTTAAACTACAGCAAAGTTGAGTGTCAATCACTTCACTCATAAAATCTACTCTGCAATTATGAAATTTTAAACACCTTTATATATATATAGGGAAGGAAACCTGTTTATAGTTAGTGATAAGAAAAGCTTATAAAGTTTAGCACTCCCCAGCTGGGGCTCTTTCAATGCCAAGTCCTTAAATCACTTGAGATATACTTGTTCAAATGCAGTGACTGGGAATGTTTAATTACAGAAGCACAGTGCTGAAATTAAATAAAGAGTTCCCATTATAGCATTTTCTTTTGTTACAGGGCTTATTTGTACCTTCAGCTGTTTCTCTAGCTGTCCCACTGGCTCTTATGTCCCTGACTAGGTACTCTTCTTGCTATGGTTGTTAAAATCTAGATTTAAATTGTAAAACCATATGATTTTATAATCCCAACTCCATCAAACAATCCGAAACGCTTTAAAAAACACCATGTTGTAGAATCTGGTGGAATAATAAACCATGCCTTAGTCCCAAACCATGGTAGAATCTTAGATTTAAATTGTAAAAAAATCTATTTTTTAATTAAGATCTTATGTATTTTTCAATTTAATAGAAAACTTTTATCATCTTGTGAGCTGTGATTTATGTGCTTATCTAAAATATTGATATTGTTAATAAGAATATGCTTACATATTACTCAATATACTTTGTATCGAATTTTAATTGCAAGGATGCAAGGATGCAAGGATTTGAACCATAACAAATTATCTATAACTTGTAAACAAAAAGTTTTACGTTTTGAGCTACATTCCAAACTATTATACTTCTAAAATTTGTTAATACTAGTCGGAAACCCGTGCAACGCACGGGAACTTACCTATTTATAATAGACTAAAATAATTTTATAAAATTTTAAATTGATTATGAAACTATACTATTGCGTGAATTGCTCCTATCTTTTTGAGTTATAATTTGATGAATAAGCCAAATTTAGATATTGAAACAAAAATAACTAAAAAGTTCTGATGTTAAAACGTTCGAAAGGGGAAAAAAAATCAGAAAATTTACTGGCACTGCCTAGAAATTATTGAAACAAAACAAAATATATATGACTACCAAATAGAGAAATATAAGAGTAAGATAGGTTACCTTCAAGAGAATAATCCATAGTTATAACAGTTGAAATTTGCTAAACTGTTTCAAATATTGCAAAAAATTTAACCCAAAAATTTAGATGGTCAAACTTTCAAAAGACAATAAAATTAAAAATCAAAACATTCAGAACCTACAAATTATAAAAACAAAACAAAAAAAAAAGTCATTATTGCGAGACAATTTCAGTAAGAATGGAAAGCTTTGTTTTTTTTATCCAATTCTTCCTAATTGATGAAAAATTTGATTCAAACATTGTCGAACACTTTGAAGGTGCAAATAATATAGGCTTCCAACATAATCTTTAATTAATAAACAAAGAAGCATGACACCATAAGAGAAAATATAAGATAACATATAATGTATATACCTTACTTCACAGCTGTGAAAAAATATCCACACAAAAGGAATTAAAAACTTGTACATACGTCTCCATAAGGTAAGGTAAAGCTTAAGGTTATATAATCTAAAATAATATAGAATATAGCATCTTTGAACCACACAAAAGTTACCAAACTTACTACAATACTTGTAGTTATACTATATATTGTAAAGTACTACTCCATACAAAACAAAAGCAAAAAAAACTAATTCACAAAAAAGAGAAAAAGCAATAGCAAGCGTACCAAAGAAATTGAAGTTTAGGGTTTTCTCTCTTAGTGGAGACGGACAGAGGAGATTGCTTTAGGGTTTTCAAAGATTTTGTCTCTTATATATATATATATATATATATATATATATATAAAAGAGACTCCTGTTAGGACTCTCTCACTATTTAGTTTTAAAAATTAAAATTTTTTTAAATTAAAATGATGATGTGGAAAATTGTGGGAGTTTCAAAGGATTCGGTTTTATATATATATATAGATAAGATGATAATTTTTTATAGTTATTAAACATAGTGTGTCAAATCTTACAATTCCCCAATCCAATTTTACAATCCGATCTTGTAGACCATTCAGTGATCTTAGGATCTAGGTTTAAACAGTCTTGCTTCTTGTAATGTCAAAGCGAAGCCAGTGAATTTTAGTTTAGAAAGGTTAGGTTTAAGTTTTTGGATTATGGATGATGTGATATGAGTTTCTCTTCTTCCGTCCAGTGAAGTTAATGGAAAGGGACAGGATTCTTCCAGTGTTATGGCATCTGAACAGATGGCTCCCCGAGGACAGCTTGTTTTTTTTGTAGGTATTGGAGCTTTGATTTTTGTTCCAGTGTTCAAGGCCCTAACCGGTTTGCCTCCTTTTATGGGTATCCTGCTTGGACTTGGAGTTCTTTGGATTCTAACTGATGCTATCCACTATGGTGAATCTGAAAGGCAGAAGTTAAAAGTACCACAAGCTTTATCACGGATTGACACTCAAGGAGTTCTTTTCTTCCTTGGAATACTTTTGTCCGTTAGCAGGTGAATACGGAACACATTTTGAACTTCTGTGTTTCATGTACTCTTATGTTACATAATATATTTTTAGATATAGTAGCTGTATTTATGTGTCTCTGGAAGAATTATCATCAAGATGTTTATGATATATTAATCTGATTTCCTAAAAAACATACTTGGATACATATACACGTGAGATATTCTAAGTTATTATTTTTGCATTATAACAAACTTTTTTTTTTCTTCCCCCAGCCTTGAGGCTGCGGGGATTCTTCGGGAATTGGCGAATTACCTTGACGCTCACATTCCTAGTAGTGAAGTGATTGCCAGTGCAATAGGAGTCGTATCAGCAATTATAGACAATGTTCCACTGGTTGCAGCAACGATGGGGATGTATGACCTCACCTCCTTCCCCCAGGATTCTGAGTTTTGGCAGTTGATTGCATATTGTGCTGGCACTGGTGGATCCATGTTAGTTATTGGCTCGGCAGCTGGAGTAGCATTCATGGGAATGGAAAAGGTGGACTTCTTTTGGTACTTACGGAAGGTATGGACTGCTGTGTAATGACATTTTATTGACTAAACTTTTACTTTTCTTTTTAGTAAAAGAAGTCATTCTTCTTTGTGCAGGTGAGTGGTTTTGCTTTTGCTGGTTATGCTGCTGGTATTGCCGCCTATCTAGCGATACATAACCTCCCCATCTCCCTACCTACAACTGTAGCTCAGGTTCATAAATTATAGAGAACTTTTGCTTGGATTTTTCCCTGGCTTCAAACAAGGCAGTAAAAAATTGTGGCAATTCGCATTAGTGTAGTGAAGATTGTGACCACCTAGTTGTTCGGAATGTGGACATGGTTTTTTGAGATATAGAAAGTCAAAGGAAGACCAGTGGAAAAGATAGGTTGAGATCATTTTGACGTCATGTCAATCAGATTTACAATATGACGAATTCTGTGAGAAATGTAAATAATATGCTTTATATCCAACAAGTCTTACTTTCAAGGTTAGAATGATTGGGGTAATATCAATGTTTCAGTTTCCACTTTTTTTTTTTGGCTAGGTAATTATGGGAGATAGAACCCGAGCTCAAAGATACACATGGTACCGGATACCACCAGACTACAAGGCTCGGTGGTAGTTTCCACTCCTTTATAACAATAGACAATTACAAAGTACACATCTTTGAATATACTATAGTGATGTATTTGCAAGAAGTTTAACTCGACTTACTTTTAAGATGTAGTTTTGAAGCAGTAAAGAAAATTAAATATAGTTAAGACAACTTGCATTTCAGCGAGCCCTCCTTGCATTCTTTACAACTCCTAAAGAAATCAGTATTATCAGTAGGTAAATTCCAAGAAAAAACTCATCAATCAGCCATCATGGTTGAATACTTAAAATCTCTCCATGCGAAAACAAAAGTAAAATTTTCCTGGAAAACGACTGCAACACTACACCAAGACAGAACCAAACATGCATCCATTAAGCAAGACTTTTACAACTAGGCAGATTAAAACAGAAAATTGAATTTGGCAACTTGGCAACTCAATGCAGTACAAACCTTTCATCGCAAAGCTAATTTATTGTTCTTCCTTTCCATCAAGCTACAACACTCATAGAAACTATCAAAATCGAACTAGGATGTGGTTATGACTAATACCACGCATCCAAAAAGGAAAAAGAAAGATGTAGTAATTGTGATCCACACTACAACTTGAGAAAAACAAACTCTTCAATGGCTGAAACTTCACCAATCTTCTTCAAAGCTTGCTTGCTTGGTTGGTCATCAACACCAATTGCCATTACAGCATGCTTTCTAGGGGCAATCCTTCCCACACTCATAAAGCTGACATTCACATTCTCCTCACCCAAAATGCTCCCAACTGTTCCAATCATACCTGGCTGATCGACCTGTCTGCAGAGTAAAATACTACCTTCCAAGCTGACATCAACTTCGAAAGATCCTACCCTTGTCAGATGGGGAATCCCATCCTTCACCCGTCCCTCGACCTTAATCTCCCCAGAATCTGATATTGCGGAGGCGAATTTGGATTCCACGTTTGCAATCTGGACTTGGACGAAATCAAGTGGGCTCTCAGGTGAACCATCTAGAACAATTCTCTCCTCTGATATCCTCAGACCTCTCTGCTTGGCAGTAAAATCAGCATTAACCAAATTCACAAACACACTAGATATGGGCTCAATGATACCCTTGGTGATCATGGCACGAAGAAGCCTGGTGTCAAGATCATCAGGAGCTCTAGCAGAAGCATATGTCACTTTAACGGTTTTCACACCACTTCCTCCTGCTACTAATTGCACAGCAAGTCTCCCCAGCTTCTCAGCAAGTACAACATATGGCTTCAGCTCCGATAACACCTGAACATAGAAAAGGAATGACAAAACATGAGGTTTTTGTGCTCCTTATAGCTAAAATTCACTTCAAAGTTGAAAGAAAACAACCGAGATGCTGCTTTCTTAATAGTACAAACACAATGCATAATTAATAGCCATCAGCCATTATTTGGCAGACAAGGCATATGGCTAGTTTTTTATTCTTGTAGTTACCATTAACAATAAATTTAGAAGTTAGGCATATAATTTGCATGCACCACAATGGGTATGTTCCTGATACTGCCTGTATTAGCCTGTCAATCTAGTTACCATGAATTTCCAATCTAAAAAAAAAAGAAAAGCGATCAATTCCTAACCATATTTTGAGATAAGGGAGACAGTTAAATGAACAGTTTCCAGCATTTAACCCTGAACCGGAAACATAGGCTGAGAAAAACTACTTCAAAATCACAATTACTATTAAATGAGCTGAAAAGTCCAAGCTTTATTTGGTGGGGAGAGAATCCATTTTTTGCATTCTTATTTTTCCCCAAAAAACTCTTTTGTTTCTCCACTTGTATCAGTAATTCTTCTATCTTTAATAAAGCTATTTACTACTTATCACAAAAAGCAGAAAGGAATTTAGATTGTGCTACATAAACTAATAGGTAAATGATGGTGGGACCACATTATATACTAAAAGTCTAAAATACAATTGATATAAAATACCAGAGGACCTGTAAGCAAAATAAAGATACAATAATTTTTTTTTTTTTTTTTTTTGATAAGTAAATAAAGATACAATGATACCTCTGCAGGAACCATTGGTGCATTGACTGCAGTAGCAGCAAGCTCCCCTCTAAGGGCTCCCACAACAGCTTCAGCTATTTCAATGGCCACCCCTTCCTGAGCATCAAACCCAAATATTATCAGTTTACTTGGTAAGAGAAAAAATAGAGCTAGTAAAACTGCAAATCCTGTTCATTAGACACACCTGAGCTTCCATTGTACTGGCACCAAGATGAGGAGTTGCAGTAACATTCTCGTGCAGAACCAACTTATTGTCTGCTGGTGGTGGCTCCTTTGTGAAAACATCAAGTGCAGCCTAAAACAAAGAGACCATGTCATTGACTTTCTTCAACCGTAAGATATATATGAATCAAGTATGAGAATGTAAGAACCTGAGCAACAATTCCAGCATCTAGTGCCCTCACTAGTGCATCTTCATCGATTACTCCTCCACGAGCAACATTGACAATTCGAACTCCTTTCTTCATCTTTGCAAAAGTATCGTCATTGAGGATCTTTGATGTAGTAGATGTAAGAGGCATGTGTAGAGAGATGAAATCTGCAGTTGTTATAGCTTGATCAAAACTCACAAGCTCCACACCTATTGCACGAGCACGATCTGCCGGGGCATATGGATCGTGTGAAATCACATGCATTCCAAGCCCCTTGGCACGCCTGGCAACTTCTGATCCAACCTTTCCGAACCCCATCACTGCAAGTGTTTTCCCCACAAGGGAAACACCTACATATTTATTCCTCTGCCATTTTCCTGGATTAACCAAATTGTGTTAAATAAGTCTCGATGTGTCTTCACTACTATTTGAAAGCTAATAGCTTCAGAATATTCACAATTACTAAACTATGATATGACAAATTAATATAGAAATATAGCTTATATAGAAAAACGCCAGAGACCAACTAGGAAACAATCACACACTTTTTAAAAAGAAATCAGATTCTTCATAAATGGGTGGAATTTCATCCACAAGTAACACTAAATTAAAAGTTGCCCACTAGGTGGCTCAAGAGTAGAGAATCAAGATACATTAGCCACATGTGGAACTAAGCATAGCATGGAAATTTCTCTAAACCCCAAACAAGAAAATAATTTCCAAGAACAAAAAACAAAGTATAAGGAATTCTCCCTCCTGGGCATGTGGATAAACAGCTTAGCCCGTCGGGGATAAATACCCTGTATATACCCAGGACTGGTCCTAGCGGGTGGAGCCATTTACCTGTAGATTTTACTGTCTAGAGACGAGTCCAAAGGGCTGTTCTTAAAAAAGGTTTTTCCCTTTTTATATTTTTTCAAAATAAAACCCTTTAATTTAAAATTTTCAACCAAAAAAAAAAATTCAGCAAAGATGAAATCTTTAAACCAGAGAGTATGCATGTAAGAAACAATAAGAGAGTGATAACCAGCATGCAAAATCAACATTTTTAAAAGCATATCAATTAAGAGAGAGAAAATTCGCCTAAAATCTTTGAACTTTTTGGTACCATCAATAAAATCAAACCTATAAAAAAATAATTCCAGAATCTAAAATAAAAGGAAAGAAAGCAGATCTGCATAAGAAACTATTTTCAAAAAGTACTTTTTTTCCTGCATTTCAAAGCAAAAAAGCACTTAAACCAAACACGGATCCATACTCTATCAAAATAACTATTCGACGAAATGCCACAAAGAAAAATAATCTTAAACATTATTATTATTCACTGACCAGCTTTCACAGAAGCATCGGCTTGAGCAACGTTCCTAGCCATGGCAGCCAAGAGAGCAATACCGTGCTCAGCGGCGGCGACGGTGTTAGCCGTGGGCGCGTTGACTACCAAGCAACCGTGCTCGGTGGCCGCCGCCAGATCCACATTGTCGATCCCTACGCCGGCTCTTCCAACCACCTTGAGCCTCCCAGCGGACGATTCAAACACCTCGCGGCTAACCTTCGTTCCGCTCCGAACGATAATCGCATCGCAGAGCGAGATCTTGGTGCAGAGCTCTTCGGGACTGAGATTGTAAGAGCAATCCACGTTAGCAAACTCTTTGAGAAGCTTCAGCCCAGCCTCTCCGAGCTTCTCCGCCACCAAAACCGTCGGCTTCGCGTCCAAAGAGCCAGAAGCCTTAACGATCACCACCAAGGGCTTCGAGAATCGCCGGCTAGGACGGAGAGCTACGGAGAAAGCCGAGCTGAGTGACTGTCTGGAAGACAGCGACAACGACGGCGTTTTGAGAAATGGAGCTGTTCGGAGAGTTTGCGATGCTGACGTGGCCATTTTCCGGTGGCGGCGGTTTATATGAATGTATAAAGAAAGAAATGTATGAAGTTGGTGATTATAGAAGTATTATATGAAGTGAAGTGGTGGGAGAGATGTATGCGGTGTGGTATTTATATATGGTGTCACCTTGGGTTTGGTTGGTAGAGATCCGAATCTCAGGGTTTTTTGTTTTTTGTTTTTTTTAAATGTGTTGGTAGGAAATCTAATCTAAATATACTGTAATTTTTTTTTTTTACTTACCCTGAAAATATGGAAACCAATCACCAATGTTTTAGGCGACGCGCTAGAGCTGGTGAGAGTGAGACTGAGAGTGAAACTGAGATTTTAATATTAGGTTTGGTAAGTGAAGATTGACCTACCCCATCCATGATCTTCTCTACCATTAAAATATATATATTTATTTAAATTATAGTAAGTGCATTGAGACTTAAAGCATTTGTTAATGGCCAACGAGACTTGGTTCAGTTGGATATAGTTTGTTCGTTCTGCCTAACATGTTCAGGTTCGATTCTCGCTATCAATAGGAGTCCGTTGATGGGCATCACATCCCTAAGCATGTGTGCTCTGCCCAGGGGTTTAATATAACCATAAACACCTCCATTTTTTCTTTCTAAAAAAAAAAAAACATTTGTTAATGAATCATTTTTTAAAAAATTTAACATAATTTTTATGGAAATATAAAAAACTGTGAAACACATCAACTGTTTTTTTTTTTTTTTTTTAAGTTTCTAAAAGTAATTTTTAAACAAATACTTTTAAGACGTCTTTAACTTTTTCCAAATTTTTATTATATATTTATAAATATATTAATAAAGTTTGGGTTCAAACCAAATTTGGAAGCTAGAACTATCTTTCTTCGACCCTTTATGTGATATTTGTAAAGTAATTTGTTTAAATATTAAATAATACATATAATTTTATAAATGAACATGTAATGAGCTTTTTGAGAGTTAAAAAAAAATAACTTCAAATGAATCCTTTTTTTATGTGTGTCATGAGTTTTTTTTTTTTTTTTGTGTGTGTGTGTGTGTGTGTGTGTGTGTGTGTGTTTTGAGAGAAGTGTATCATGGAAAATTGATAGTAGTTATTTAATTTAATTTCAATATATTTTTAATATGGGCAAAACTTAGATACAGTACTTTAAGTTCTTTACTTAAAATTTTGACATATGTCCAATTTAACACCTCAAGCAAACGGCATTAAAACTATTTTTTTTTCCTTCTTCCTTCTTTTTCCTATACTGCAAACAGCTTCTCTTCCAAACCCAAAACCTTTCTCTTCCAAACCACCCATGACCCTTCTCTTCGAAACCCAAAACCCATAAAAAGAAAAAAAGAAAAAAGAAAAGAATATCTCATATCTCCCTCTCTTTCACTCTCAGTGTGTGTATGTTTCCTTTCTTCTTTTCTGATCAATGATTCTTTCTTTCTCTCTCGGATCTGTTTCCTTTCTTCTTTTCTGATCTATGATTCTTTCTTTCTCTCTCGGTGTGTGTATCTATTTCCTTTCTTCTTTTCTGATCTACGAATCTCTCTCTCTCTCTCTCTCTCTCTCTCTCTCTCTCTCTCTCTCTCTCTCTCTCTCTCTCTCTCTCTCTCTCTGTGGACATAATAATGAAAGAGGCTGTGATGATGGCTTTGTTGATGTTAAGAGTGTGGAAGTTTTAGGTATAGCTGAAAAAGGTCCTGTTTTTTGGTTTGAAACCCAGTAGATCTGGTTTTATTTTTTTTTATCTTTCTTGTTTGGTTACTAAGAGAATAAGGAAGAAAGGTCCCTTTTTTGGTTTGAAATCCAGTAGATCTGGCTTTTATTTTTTGATTTTTTGATCTTTCCTGTTTGGTTTTGCATTTTAGCTTCATTTTAGCTTTGCTTCTACATTTTAGCTTTTGAGTTTTGGATTGGAATTCGAAATTCCCTTTATTATCTTCATTTTAGCTTCATCAATTAGAGGCAATTGGAGATTTGAAGTCGTGGTTCTCTTGTAGTTGCAGTACAGGAAAAAGAAGGAAGAAGGAAACAAAATAGTTTTAACGTCGTTTGTTTGGATTGTTAAATTGGATATATGTCAAAATTTTAAGTAGAAAACCTAAGGTACTGTACTTAAGTTTTGTCCTTTCAATATTATGCTTGGTTTAACTTTTTAGTTTATCTATGTATTGTAAGGACTAGATTCAAGACTCAGTCCAGGATGAATGGACTTATGCCTAAAAAGCCCAAATTAATGAATTTGTAGAGAGTGGATTAAAGAACTAGACTCTAATGAATTTGACAACGGCTAGTATGGATGTAGAAGATGATTAAGCAAGAACAAAGAACACAGAGCAGAATGAATTCACCGTCCGAGGAGGTAAGTTTTCATATAAATCAATTAAACAAAGTACAAGTGCAATTTAAATTGCTACAGTGTCTTTTTTCTATTCCCCCCCCCCCCCACTATCAATGGAGGACCTCTTACATTATATAGGTCCCTCAAGATGATCTCGATCCTACATTTGTTGATTATTTGACACCCCCTCTGGCCTTCTGTTAGTTGTGGTAGGCAAGACAACACTGTTCAGGGGTCTTCTCCACATAAATGCGGCCAGAAAGTTAGCTACAGGGTATTAAATGTGGTGACAGCAACTTTCCTTTAGATATTTCCTAAATCTCATCCTACTTGTACGTTCATGAGGCACGTCCCTATCACTGGAGCTTCCTCTAAGGTCACCTTGACTTTTTAGGAGACATATTTGAGTTATGCTTAGTCTATCCGATGAGATATTCTTCCTCATACTACCCTCTCATTCGTATCTCACTTATTAGATTCTAAGTTTGACTTTGCCACCTCTATTTATTTGTCTTCGGATCACCATTCTCTTGGCCAGAGCCTAAGTCCCAATATGTGGGCTGGGCCCTTGACCCTACAATAGCCCCTCAAAACTCTGATTTTCCCCTTTCATCCGAGGAGAAAAGTGGGGTTTTGATTCTTTAAGATTTGACACTTAGATTTCATAGAGTGTTAACTTCCCCAAAGTATGTGGTCCGAGGAGATGTCTAAGGTTCTATTTAATCGCTTAGAAAGATGTCACAGAGTGTTAATTTCCCCAAAACATCTGGTCTGAGGACTCAGGCATGATTAGGGTTCTGTTTAAACACTTATAAAGATGTCATAAAGTGTTAATTTCTCCAAAGCATCTGATCCGAGGACCCAGGCATGACTGAGGTTCTGTTTAAACACTTATAAAGATGTCATAGAATGTTAATTTTTCCAAAACATCTGGTCCGAGGACCTAAGCATGACTAAGGTTCTATTTAAACACTTATAAAGATATCATAGAGTGTTAATTTCCCCAAAACATCTAGTCCGAGAACCCAAGTATGACTAAGGTTCTGTTTAAATACTTATAAAGATGTCATAGAGTGTTAATTTCCCCAAAGCATCTGATCCGAGGACCCAGGCATGACTAAGGTTCTGTTTAAACACTTAGAAATACGTCATAGAGTGTTAATTTCCTCAAAGTATCTGGTCTGAGGACCCAGACATGACTAAGATTCTGTTTAAATACTTATAAAGATGTCATAGAGTGTTAATTTCCCCAAAGCATCTGGTCTGAGAACCCAGGCATGACTAAGGTTCTTATAAAGATGTCATAGAGTGTTAATTTCTCCAAAACATCTGGTCCGAGGACCCAAGCATGACTAAGGTTTTGTTTAAATACTTATAAAAATGTTATAGAGTGTTAATTTTCCCAAAACATCTAGTCCGAAGACCCAGGCATGACTAAGGTTCTGTTTAAACAATTATAAAGATGTCATAGAATGTTAATTTCCCCAAAACATCTGGTCCGAAAACCCAGGCATGACTAAGGTTCTATTTAATCACTTATAAAGATGACTAATGGGAAGTACAATGCCTTTATACAACAAAAGAACATATTGACAAATGAAACTTTCATTAATAATAATACATTTTCTAAATCTTCACATTTTGCCTCCTCGGTTCGTTCGTCAATAGGCAACATCAGAGTTTTTGTTTGTTATAAGCCCCCTTCAGCAGAAGTCAGTGACTCAATCTCAAGCTAATGCAATATGGCAGCCACCATGCATTGCCTAGCCATGGACTGACTTCTAAGGATCTCTTTAACCTAGCCTTCAAACGGGTATTTCACCTTTTGGTGCAGAGTAGAAGAGACGGCTTCCAGGGTCTGGCCACAATAGCCGTGTAGGGGGAATAAGTGTCCACCACCTCTGAACCAGTCTGCACAGGTAGTCTAATCTAACCCCTTGGAATGACGACCTTCCCATCAAAACTTACCAGAGGAGAATCGTAGGTGGTTAAGTCTTCGGGTCTTAAGTTCAGCCCCTTGTTGCTGGTCTTCCTCCACTCTCTTAGACTTATCAATTTGGTTCATAAGTTGGCGCACACTGGTGACGGGTTTGCCAATTAGAGATTTGCTTAAACCGTGCTTAGCTAGGAGGCCGACCTTGAAAGTACTGATGGCCACGTCATCAAAGTCACCATCTATTTCGTTGAACATCTCTCAGTATCTGTCCGAGTATATCTTCAAGGTCTCCCCTTCTCACATGGATAAGGACAGTAAGGAATCTAAGGGCTGAGGAACCCTGCTGCATATAATAAAACGAGAGCCAAAAGCCTAGGTGAACCCCTTGAAGGAATCTATAGAATCTGCCCTTAGGCAGTTGAACTACCTCATTGCCACAGGTCCCAGATTAGATGAGAACATCTTACACATCAAGGCTTCATCCTTGGAATGGACAACCACTCTTTGATTAAAGTGGCTCACATGTTCCACGAGATCCGTTCGACCATTGTAGATGGTGAACGTTGGCTGATGGAGACGCCGAGGAAGTATTGCCGCTTCAATCTTACGCATGAAAGGTGACTTGGAAATCTGGTTCAACGCTTTGCTCATAGCATCATTTCTCAAACCTCTGCGTAGCGGGCTCTTGTATCTACGCCTGTGATGGTGTTCTTCATCGTAGGAAAAGGACTCGTTGGATGGAGTTCTTGACCTTCGCCTGTAACTTGCATCCGCTTCACCCTCAGAAGAAACATCAGAGTTGGAGGGGGTTCGTTCTCGCCGTGCATAGTGCAGCTTCCTCTTTAACCGGTCAATCTCCAATTGCATGGCTCTGTTATGTTGCACTTGAGAGACATGAATTCCAATTCGAGAGTGGCTTCTGCTTATGTGTGTAGTATGCACACAGTCCTTTCGATCTCTCCCACGTTCAAGATTAAGGAAATTGTCCTGTCGTTGGGACCCCACGGGCTCTGGTTGATGAGGACCTGATCCTACCATGCTTCACCGTTGCACTCACTATTATACTAGTTCTCCCCACAAACGGCACCAATTATAAGGACCAGATTCGAGACTTAGTCCAAGATGAATGAACTTAGGCCCAAAAAACCCAAAACAATGAATTTGTAGATAGTGGGTTAAAGAACTAGGCCCTAATGAATTTGACAACGGCTAGTATGGGTGTAGAAGATGATTAAGTAAGAACAAAGAACATAGAGTTGAATGAATTCACCGTCCGAGGAGGTAAGTTTTCATATAAATCAATTAAACG
Organism: Quercus berberidifolia; assembly: GCA_028535905.1. Taxonomy (NCBI): domain Eukaryota; kingdom Viridiplantae; phylum Streptophyta; class Magnoliopsida; order Fagales; family Fagaceae; genus Quercus; species Quercus berberidifolia. The sequence continues at coordinate 23,164 of JAPQVW010000187.1, read as the reverse complement.
GAGTACAAATGCAATTTAGATTGCTACAGTGCCTTTTCTCTATTCCCTCCCCCCCCCCCCCCAACTATCAATGGAGGACCTCTTACATTATATAAGTCCCTTAGGATGATCTCGATCCTACATCTGTTGATTGTTTGAGCCACTACCCGAGTGCCTGTCCTATCAGATACCCTATCTGGCCTTCTGTTAGTTGTAGTAGTCAAGGCAACACTGTTCAGGAGTCTTCTCCATATAAATGCGGCCAGAAAGTTAGCTGTAGGGCATTAAATGCGGTGGCAGAGCTTTCCTTTAGATATTTCCTAGCTCTCATCCTACTTGTACGTTCATGAGACACGTCCCTATCACTGGAACTTCCTTGAAGGTCACTTTGAATTTTTAGGAGACATATTTGAGTTGTGCTTAGTCTATCCGATGAGACATTCCTCCTTGGACTACCCTCCCTTTGGTATTTCACTTATTAGATTCTAAACTTGACTTTGCCACCTCCATTTATTTGTTTTCGGATCACCATGCTCTCGGCCAAAGTCCAAGGCCCAATATATGGGCTAAGCCCTTGACCCTACATGTATAATTTTTTAAAATCTTATTTCCTTTAAGGGAAATGTTTAGGAGCTATTTTTAGAAATGTTTTATTAGAAAAATGATAAAATAATAAATATTATTAACTGTTTTTTATATTTTCCATAAAAATAGTATCAAAAGTTTCTTATTATAGTTTATTATCAATTATTTTAAAAGCATTCGTTAACCTGACGCTTTATTTAAATACAATTATACCTAGGCCTACTTTTAACAAATCTTTTTTTTTTTTTTTTTCAAATTTTAACAAATCTGTTATTCTAGGGAGATGTACGTGCGCCAATTGACTTGCTGCATATTAAAATAATAAAACATAATCTCGATTAAAACAATTCATCCATAGCATTCATCATTCATTATTCTTTTTGGTTTCCAAAATAATTGTTGCCTTTTACTGTTCATTGTTCACGAAAGTTCCGATAATATGTACCTGGATCATGTATGAAGGGAGTGCTATTGTCCTGGATTGAGAATTGCTTATTTCAATTTCTAGTTTATTTGTATGTTACAAGATAAAAACCTAAAAACTAGTGTATTTTGAAAAAGATGAAAGTTAAAATATTTGAAATAATTATGTTTATTAATCGTTTCAATCTATGGTGTTTATTTTTTATGATTATTTTTTATCATCAGACCAAAACACCAATTAATTTTGGTGTAGATGAATATTAAACCTTAGATCTCTTATTTGATAATAGGATATTTTGCCGATTAAGTTAACGGGAACCTACAAAACTGATATAAAAAGTAATAAAGTACTCACAAATAGGGTTCCAATTAGCTCAATTGGTAAATTTTTTAATGGTTGAATAAGAGATCTGTAATTTAATCTCCACCTATACCAAAAATCAATTGATATCTTGGTTTGTTGATAATTGGTATCTTGATATGATAATAAATAGCACAATTATCAAAAACAGATTTCATAGATTAAAACTCTATAAAAATAAAAAAAATAAAAAAAAATAAAAAAAAAACCCACAAATAATAGATAGTTTAAGCATAAAAAGCTAGCCAATTGATTGTCAGAGCACACACTAAATTCAATGACATAGAAAAGAGAATGCATAAATAGAGCAAAATTGCGTAGTAGTCCTACTGATGACAAATTCAAATTTTCAAATATAATTGACCCTTTGTCTTGTTTGGTTTATCACTTGTGACTTGTGAGAACAAAGAAGTAGAGTACAAATACATTATATCTCTAGTTGCCCTATTTTGGACCCGTTATCAGTAACAAAATACAAGTTGCACACTCGCACATATTCAAATCTTTCTCTTTTCCCTATGATGTTGAGGTTAAAGTCTCGCTCATTAAAAAACAAAATCTGGCCAATCAAACTGTGGTAAGGGGCTGCGCTAAAGCAAATTCAGGGGGTTCATTGCAAATTCAGGGGGTTCAAATGAACCCCCTGAATTCAAAATAAAAATCTCTATATATAAAATATTTTTTTTAGCTTAATACTTTAATTTATTTTTAAAAATATTTTCTTTTGTAAGTGTAATTTTTTTTAATAAATTCATATTATATGTGTTTGAGTATGTTTAATATTAATTGTGTATCTTACTTTTTGTTATAATGTTACGTATTTGTATAAATTATGATGTGTGTAGATGTTTGTTTGTACACTATAAATATAATATAACTTTATATAATTTAATAATTAAGAAATAGAGATTTTTTTTTTAATTTTTTTTATATGTTTTGTATTGTTATCATATTATAATAACTTTTTGTAATAAAGTAGTAAAATTCAAGAAAACAATTGTAAAGTTAATTATTGTTCAAGCATTACCACTGCACACCCTTGGTGCGATGGTCACTCCATAAGTATAAGTGTTTGTGAGGTGTAGGGGGTAAGGGCCGGGGTTTAAGTCTTCAGGAGAGAGTTTCGCACATAGTATAATTTATGTATAAATAAGTGTGATTGTGTGCATTAATAATTAATACGGAGCCAATGAGTTGAAATTAGTCATTTAGTCTAAAATATTTTTATGAAAACAAAGTCAAATAGATAATAACAACTATATAAAGATAAAAATGTTAGACAAACTTAACAAAATAAAAGGATCATAGACTCATAACTACCCATATTAGCATTAGATATTCATAATGAACTATCATGTAATATTCAAAATTTGAAAACTTGTAGAATAAAATTGTAAAACTTTATGTATTATTATTATTTTTTTCGATAATTTAATATATTCAAGTTTTCTTTTTATTAAAATTTTGTAGTGACCCCCCTAAACAAAATTTTTGGAGCCGCCACGGATTGTGGTGGTTTTTTTGCACCAATCAGTTCGGGTTTAAGTGTTTAACATGTCAGAACTCAAAAACCTTATTAATTCCTTATCAACTCCTGGTTGGTGGTGTTTCATATCTTCGAATTAAAGATCACTATTGTTTGGGATAAATATTATTCCTAATTTTATTGCTCCATACTGGTTTTATTGGAAAAAATTTTAAGTACTTTCCAAACATGAATAAATGATATTTTCTCCATTCACAGTTATGATAAATTCATCATAAATTTAATAAATAAACCCCGTCATAAATGTGAGAGAATTCAAAATAAAGCATCATTATCTATATTCTGAAAGTAGTTAGGAATTAATTCGAGACTAGAAGGGTTAATCAAGTTAAGCACAAATATAGTTTTGGTTCAGAATTTCTAATTTAAGGAAGCTGAGCTAATTACCAACCTAGCCCATGGCCAGATCAGCTTAATTTGTGGACACCTCACAACTGACCAGCCTTTCTTTTGTTGTGGTTACTCGTAGACTCGTTTCTGACGTTTTAGTACATCTATGTGGAAGCAAACAAATGTAGTTACTTTTGCTATTTTAGGAACTTCCAGTAGTAAACTTTTTTTTGCGTGTATGTTGGACTTACTCAACACACTATATTGAACTTCCATTTTAAGAAATCTTCTATAAAAATTTGAAAAAGTTGTAAAAAACAGTTAGTCTTTTTTATGTATAAAAAGTTTTTTAATATTGGTCATACTAACGAGTACTCTTAAAGCACTCATTAATAATCAATTTTAAGAAAGTTTTGATATCATTTCCCATAAAAATTTTCTTTAAATGAATTATTGGTAAAATCTTAAGAGTACATGTTAATAAAATCCTTCTAATATATAATTTATTATAATACTTTTTGATAATTATTATAAAATTATATATATATAAATAAAAAAAATAAAAAAAATAAAAAATAAAAAAAAACAAACAAACAAACAAATCGGTCATAAAACTGGTTTAGGGTTGGTGAGGGATATTTAGGATGCATCATCGTTCACGCCCTTCAAGTCGCGTGGCAGGAAATCGTTCCAACAGCAACATAAATTTCACCACTGGTACCGCATGGTATGACTTATCAAGTATTAGTACTTTCTGGTACCCATATGGCATGGCATATGCTTTGGGTTGGTGAGAGGATTTTTAAAAATAAATAAAAATCATTTTCGATTGGACTAATAAAAGGAGACGAGTAATTGGATTCGTATACTATTTGTTCACTTTCAAATTATGAAGAAAATTTATTTTGATTATGAGAGCCGACATCTAATGATAATGAATTAGTTTGGCTTTACCCATTTATTTCATTACATTACACCCTCTAAAAAAAGGGTAAATTACAAATTATACCCTTAAAGTTTGAAATGATTGAATTTTACACCTTCAAATTTTAGAATTTAGATTTTACCCTCTGAAGTTTGGTGATGTTTTGGTGATGTTTGGATTTTACACTTTGATGTTTTTAGAAATTGGATTTTACCCCCTATATATTAGAAGTGTTTGGATTTTACTCCCTAAAGTTTTGGGGTATTGGATTTCACACCCTAAAGTTTCAAAATTTGAGAGTATAAAATCCAAACAACCTTAAACTTTAGGGGGGTAAAATCCAAATTCTGAAACTTCAAAGTGTAAAATCCAAGCACCCTAAACTTCAAGGGATAAAATCCAAATTTTGAAATTTCAAAGTGTAAAAATCCAATCACCTCCAAACTTTTGTGGTGTAATTTGCAATTTAACCAAAAAAAAAAAAAATACATTACTAGAAGTCTAGAATCGTTAGGGACAAAATTGTTATTAGATTAATTAATTTTTTTTGCACTAAAAAAATATTAATTTATTAGTTGGGGTAATTACAGAAAACTCTAAACCTACTTATGATTAGGTCTGAATTCACTTTACCTTCCCGTGATTTGAAAAGTATCACTTTACCCACCAGAAATTTGCTCAATTTATTTTTCGTAACCCACCTCTATTAAAAACATGGATAAATGTGTATATATATATATATATATATATATATATATATATATATATATATATATATATATATATATATATTTCCTCCCCTTTTATGTCTCTCCTCCCAAAACAAAACAAAAAAACATACAAAACTAAGAGAAAATAAGATAATAAAAAAAGGGTTTTGCAAAAATCAAGAACATCCAACCAATTCTAACCCAATAAAAACTCTTCAAACAAAGAAACCCGACATCAAAACCCATTGTCTGAAATCCATTGTCAAAGAAACCCACCCTCAAAATCCAACAACAAAGAAACTCATTGTCTGAAATAAAAAATCCACCATCAAAGAAACCAAAAAATAAGCTCCAAACTCCTCCCCTAATACTTTTCAAACCCATCAAACCCATTTACTCACGGGACATTAAAAGCTTAGAGCAACCAACCTAGTGTGTGGTTGGTCCACTCTTACATACAACCAACGTTTAATACAAGTGTTGCTGCAATTTTGAACTTAATAAACGGTATCTTTTTTCTTCTAAAGTTTTGTACTAATCTTGGTTTCTAATTTATCGCCATAAGTATTTTGACCGACAACTTTTTGGGAAGATGGTTTAAATTGTTAATCTGAACCGTATTTGATAACTCATTCTGGATTGTGAATAGATGTCTCTTCTATTGCAAAAGGATGTTAATTAAGCAGCTTGAAGCAAGTCATTTTCGTCTCCTTTGTCTTTTGTACAAAAGCCATTCCTACTCTATTTGATGTAGGAGCTTAGACATACAAAAACCAACATAACCACACACATCCAAACCCACAATCCATTCAGTAGCCATGCCCTAAACTCCATTTATTCAAATCCAACAACTAAAAGAAACCCAATCCCTAAATCAAACAAACAACGGCTTAGACAGGGGGTCTGGGGTTTGGTTTTTGAGCGAAGAAAGAGAGCCACCAACAGTAACACCAATGACTCACCACAGCCACGACGACACCGTAACCAAGACGTGACCATCCCAACAACCCAAAATCTCAGATCGACCACAATAACCCCTATGTCACGCTTCTCCTTCAAATCTAGACCTAAGGCAACTATGCTCCTCCTCCACAAATCAAAACCCAAACCCACACAGCCACTCTTGTGCTCCTCCACTGTCCCCACCATGACCCAAAGCTACCACCAATATGAACCAAAGTTAGATATGAGAGAGACAAAGACAAAACAAAGAGATAAAGAGACAAAGAGAAGGAGAGGAGAGACAGAGAGAGCCTGAGAAATAAATAAAATCAAGTAAGAAGAAACAATGGATATAGGGATGGCAATTTTTGCCCGATCCGCGGGTACCCGGTCCGGCCCGACCCTAATGGGCCGGATTTTACCCGGTCCGATTAGAAATAGGGTCGGGTATGGGTTTCCAAAAAAAAATCCGAAGCGGGTCCGGGTCGAGTCCGGGTTTTAATTAAAAAACCCGAGACCCGACCCGAGACCCGGCCCGAAACTCGACCCGTGTAAAAACCCGGAACCTAAAATTACAAAACTACCCCCCATATATATATACACCTTAATCTAACCCTAACTCTCTTCACTCTTTCACTCTTCAGTCTTCAGAGCACGCAGCAGCCTCCCTCCCTACTCAGTCCGACAGTCCATCACCCTCACTCCCACACCCTCACGCCGCCGTCCCACACCACACTCCGACACTCCCTCACGCCTCCGTCCCTCAGTCCGAACCTCACAAGCCTCCGTCCCTCAGTCCGACGACTCCGACCCTCATAACCCTCACTCCCACACTTCGTCCCTCAGCGTCTCTGGTACAGTCCGTCCCTCAGTACCTCAGTCCCTCAGTCCGACCCTCACAAGCCTCCGGCTCCGGCTACCCTCCCTCAGTTCGCGTCTCTGGTACCGATCCGAACGTCGTCGCCTGCTTCAAGATCGCCGATCAGGACTTTCGGTTTCATCACCTGTTCTCCACCACTCTCGCTCCTTCCCTCGCATTCGCCCCTGTACTCTCTCTCTCTCTGCTTTCAATTTTTCAATGTTGTTGATTTTTTAGGCTTATTGATTTTCGTTATTGGTTGAATCGAATCTTTTAATTAAAGTAAGTAAGTTTGTTTCTTTATGTTATGTTGTGTGTATATAGAGGAATGAGTGTTAGTTTCTGATAAAGATTATGAGAATTGAGAACCATTTTACTTTTATCTGTGGGTTTGCTTACGATGATATAGATATTTGATCAATGGTCTTGTTGCTAGTTAAATCTAAGCAGCCACAGAGTTGAAATTACGACTACATTGGTGGCTGTTTTTGTTGGTGTGGTACTTGGCAATTTGACTGATTGCCAGTCCCAAAAATCCACTCAACAGAGGGAGAGAGAGAGTTTCAAAACCCATAAGAATTATCCGAGAATAGATGTAAAACTAAAAGTTCCAAAACCCACAAATTACAACACAGTTTCAAAAATTTTTTTTTTCCTCTTCTATTTTGCTTCGAATTGTGTTTGCATTTTGTAATTTTCATAATGTGTTTGTTGTGTATGATATTGATATGATCAGCCCTACGTTTCAACAACCTTGGTCTATGTTATGGTCTTGTTTGAACGCAGTTGAGGCTGCATTTGAAGCCATGACTGTTTTTATATTTGCTAGTTACAATTTGATGAGATTTATTACATTTTTTAATTCATTGTTGTTGTAGGTTCTTCAATTATACCAGGAGATAGTACATTTCAATCCATTCTTAATGATGGGGAGCCAAATGAAGATGATGGGAGTTGTGCCACAATTGATGGGAGTTGCATCACAATTGATGAAGATTAAATATTTTGTATTAATTTAGTAGTTTTTTTAATTTCTTGGACTTGTTGAATTAATTTGTTGGTATGTAATTATTCTAAACTTGTGGCCTTGTGGGATTTATTTTGTAGCTTTTTAATTTCTTGGACTCGTTGAACTTTTGATACTTATTTCTTAAACTTGTTGGATTTATTTTATTTTTATGTTTAGCTAGTGATTATGATTATGATATTAGTTATAGTTTATTGGTTTATTGATTTATAATTAACAGGTGGTTTATTGATTTATTATTAGTAGCTTATGATGTGGCATTTGAGCCATGTTATTTATTGGCATTTGGGCCATATTATTTAGGCTTGAATTGCATTAGAATATGCAGGCTTAATATAGGCAAAGATAAATTTGGGCTTAAATTTTTTTTTTTTGATTGGGCCCAAAAATGCAGGCTTAATGTAGGCAAAAATAAATTTGGGTTTAATTTTTTTTTTTTTGATTGGGCCATGAATTCGGCCCAATTCCTAAACGGGGCCTGCGGGGCCCGGATGGGGCGGGTCTGGGCCCCGGGAAAAAACCCGGTACCCTAAACGGGCCGGGTCCGGGTTACGGGTCTTGGCCCGCGGGTCGGGCCCGGGTATGAAAAAACCCGGCCCGAACCCGACCCGTTGCCATTCCTAAATGGATAGAGTTAAGAGTTAGTATATTTTTCCTTTTGTGTTGTTTTCTTCTTAGTGTTGCAATGACATTTTGTGATGTATTAGAGTTCTTGAGTCAAGTTTCTAATTTTTTTTTTTACAAATTACTTCTTTTAATCCTATTTTCTTTTGATTTTATATTTTTTTTTTCTGTTGGAAGAAGAGAGACATAAAAGGAGTGCAAAAATACATATTTATCCTTATTTTTAACAGAGGTGGGTTATAGAAAACAAACGGAGTAAATCCTAGGTGGGTAAAGTGATAATTTTCAAACCATGGGTAGGCAAAGTGAATTTGAGCCTAAATACAGGTAGATTTACTGTAATTACCCCTAATCAGTTTGTTCCCAATCAGACCAACAACATTCGTTTCAACCATCAAAGAAATTTTAGTAAGAAAACTTTACAAATCATTTTTTTTTTTTTTTTTGAGAAGAAGAAAACTTTACAAATCAATTATGTATTTTGGCCAAATAAACTATAAAAAAAATTCTTTCTTTAGACTTATCATAAAATGCAAGGTAGAGTGAATAAAAAATAAAAGGGAGAGGATTTGTTGCAAATGCTGCATACAGGGTAATTAAAGTGGCAGCTCAAGAGAAGTGACACTAAATCATGGTTTAAGCTAGTCATGCGCATTGCACATGACCCTTGGATACTAGTTACTTCTCTTAGGCTGCCACCTTACCTATATGCAACAATTGCTACATACAAGATTGCAGCAAATACTCTCCCAACTAATCAGTCTAGCACATGACACATGGTCTATACTAAGATACTTGCTTCGGCCTTTTAGCATGCTTTGGCCAAATCTAGAGATCTAGACCCTAAATGATCAAATATTAGCCAAATTTTTTTAATTTGGTAAAACCGCTTTGACCAATCCAAAGGTGATAGAAATTAAAAATTGTTTGAATTGAATGGAAAAAAATGTTTGCTAAATTTATTTGTGATTTAAGAATTATGCTTTTGCATGTGAATATGCTATTTATGAATCTATTTTGAAAATTGGTTTATTATAACTTAAAATACTTTCTACTTGAAGGATTACTAAATACAACCTTTTTTTTTTTTTTTTTTAATGTCTGTCCATGATTTTATAATCTTCTATTTTATAAAAAAAAAAAGGTGAAAAAATTCATTTGAAAGTTGTTTAAATTTCTTTAGATATTTTTTAGTCTATTTTGCTAATTTTTACAACTGAAATATTTAGTTAATTATTAAATAATTATAACATTATCACGATTGGATAGAGACCAACTTCAAAACCTTTAATCAACTATTTATCATTTCTTTTGGAAATACTAGGAGGTGCCAACTAATTAAGTTACAAGGCTTTTGGCACTTAGAAATAATATATAATATTTGTGTTTAATCTAATATTTATGCATTATTGTTCAGATTGTACTCACTACTTGATTAAGTTAATGGATCAATCAAACTATCAAGAAGATTTTATTCTTCAAACTCAAAATTATACTTTATAATATATAATTTTATTAAATATTAAATAAATACTTTTTTTAACATTTAAATACAAAAAATGCCTCAATTTAGTTGTTCTCTTAGCCCTCAGAATGTTTAGAGTCGACCCTGCTCCTTCTATGAGATCTTCTATTATAGTAGTTGCTATACCAAAAAAAAAAAAATTTTTTTTTTTTTTTTTGGTTATGAGATAAAATTCTACTCTAGTTATATTTAAGTGTATATGTATGTGAAGCTCCCTCTTAGAGTATTGAACCCCGGCCTTTACCGCCCACACCCCAAGCACTTATACTTGTGGAGTGACTATTGCACCAAGGGTGCGCAGTGGTCATAAATATTGTTACTTGTTCAAAGTTCTTTAAACATATTGGAGTTTGGTCCTGAGACAGGGACGGAGCTAGGACTTTGAGTTAAGGGGGGCGACTCTGACCTCTAGTTCGGCAGCTTCTTAGTCTGGGATTTTTTTTTTTTTTTTTTGATGTGTGCGTTTGCTGGATAAAGACAAAATTATTCTATTTAAAACTTTTTAAAGGGCCAGTTGTTTGTTTAAGTAAAATTGGTTAATTAGACTTAATTTTTTTAGTTTTGCTATTGGTGATTTTTGTTGTTGCATTTGTTTTTGGGCTAGTATATGTTGTTTTAAATTTTAGATCTATAAATTGTTTTAATGGCCTTTAAAATGAGGAAAGTGCTAGAGGTATATTGCTGATATAGTAAGTGATTATTGATAAGTAAAAAAGTGATGTAAGTGATAGGCCTATATGCGAACCAATAAGAATTTGTACCTCAACAGTTTATAAAAATATTGTAGATAAGTTTGTAACTGTAATGTTACTCTAAAAAGAATCAATGATATTGTTAAGGGGCAAAATGTCATTTTATAAAACAAAATTGCTAAAATTAATGCATATATATATATATATATATACTAATATATATTTTTTTTAAATTTGGGGGGGGCCATTCCCCCCCCCCTCCGGCCGGGTCAATTAATGCCTCCGTCCCTGTCCTGCGAGTTATTGCATTCCATTGTTGTAGCTCTAGTCTAGGCTTTTCACTTAGATGGTCAGGGATTATTCCCCAACATACTTTTTTTTAATTCTTTGCTGTGCGACATTTTAGGATTTTGTGAATGGGTTTATGGAGATGGGCATTCTCTACTCAATGTACTGGATGATGCATATGCTGCAGTCTTTTACCTTGGTTTGGTATTAGTCTATTAGAGCAGGTCTTCCTTTCCCTTTCATGCGATTTGTACCAGTTTGTAAGGGAGTGTTCTTTGGTTTACTATGTTTTGGCCTTATAATAGGAATCCTTTTCAGCTCCCAACAACCCATATAAATTAGCGATCCCAACTTTTGGCTTGGAGTGCCTACTTATAGCCTTTTCAACCAATATGAATTGCCATATACAAGGACTACGATGTTATACTAGAAGACTTCTTTGGTGTGTGTGTTTCTAAAGTCCATAGAATGCTGGAAAAATTTCACTTCTTTCTGATGTAAACACCAAGGCCCATCAATCACTTTGTTTTTGGGCAAGTGCACACCAAACCAAAATAAATGCTACATAGTTAGGCCCAATATACCCGAACAAAGCTCAAAAAATCCAAAATTCGACATATTTAGTACAATAATGATAACTTTTTTTGAGAATAAGTACCATAATGATACAAACACAATAAACTTCACAATTTGTTAAAATGGTAGATTGGGATCAATACAACATCACTTCTATTGTATGCCAATCACAATTTACCTCTCAATTGTTGTGAACAATATTGTGAAATTTTTAGAGAAGCAGATTATGCAAACAAAACAAGCCGATGGTCATGACACTTAAAAGCTCATCAAAGGCCAAACCAATTGCAAAACCTGAAAGGAGAGGAGAGGATGGATTCCCAATTGTTTGAAGTCAAGGATGAGGAGAAAGAATTTGTGGTGGAGCAAAATTGGTGAGATATGCATCAGCCAGCATGTGGCCCAACTTAACCTGGGCCTCTGTGGTAAGATGAAGATTATCTTCCTTGAGTGGAAGACCCTTGGCATCAATGCATACAACATTTGGGAGACTGATTTTGAACTGTGCTTCCCTAACTTTCTCCATGTACTTTCCATCCCCTGATGCAATTGCAACCTGTATAACATATTCCATTCCATTGCAATCAGTACAAAATATGATGAACCAAATTTACCATAATGAAATTTTAGGTGCGACCTAAACAGGTCCATAATGATCCCAGGCTAGCAACCGTGGGTGCCACAAAAGCTAACTTATTCCATCCTTTTTTTTTTCCTTGTCTTAGTCTGTAAGTATATACACTTCTGGAACATTGGACTGCTTTTAAAATTTGGGGAATTTTGAATCTTGGTTTTCCAAGTATGGAGGAGCAGTCAATGTCACTTAGTTACAAGTCTCATAAAAAGTTACAAGCCTCTAAAGAAGAGAAGTTAAATGATGTTGGTATATATTTCCACAAAAAATTCTTAGTTTACATTATACTAACAATGTAAATTAATATTATAGACACACAAAATATGTACAATGTTATACACATTTGCAATAAGTGTATAATATTTTTATCATGCATCAATCAAAACTTGACACACTAGTTAAATAAGTGTGAAATTGTCTGTGTCAATTTATTGTTTTTCATATTAAACTTAACTAATGTAGTTGAGTGTGAAATGAATCTATTATTTTCACATTGAACTAACCAAATGCCAATACGCTGCTAATCCTTCTACTCGAATCCCTCCTTCCTAAACTCCATAACACTTGGTGTCAATTGAGTTAAAAGTCTATGGGAACATTAACATGTCAATAAAGAAAAGAGTCAATTAGCTTTGAATTGAGGTCAAAATAAATCTTAAAACATGTAAGGCTAACCTGGATAATTGGAAGAGAAGGCAAACCAAGATCCTCACGTACATTGCTGATGAGCTTCTCCATGTTCCCCTGATACGCCTCAGCATCATGCTGATGCGACGTGTCACTCTCTCCTTGGTACCAAAGTAAACTCATGATTTCTCCACCACCTTTCACGCTCTCTTTACCTCTCATCACCATGCTCTCGTACAAGTGCTTCCCACGCGCCCACTCCTTTATGGCGGTCCCACCCACAGCGCAAGGGACCAGCCCCACGACCCCCACGCGCTCCCTCACAGCGTTGGCGAACGACATCCCGGGCCCCACCCCGCAGACCTTCTTGGTGTCGATGTCGGAGTGGAGCGGCTCACGCGCCGCCTCCCAGTGGCGCTTGGCGCTGAATCGGAGGATTGCGGTGGGGTTGGGTTGGCACTCTTGTGGAACGACGCCGTCCCATTTGTGGTGTTTGGTTACGCCGCCGCGGCCGGCCATGTTGCTCTGACCTGACAGGATGAAGATCTGTTTGGTTTGTGATGATTCCATTTCTGGGTTTTGTTTTGAACTGGGAATTGGAGTTTCCATTTCCATGGATTCACAATTTGGGTGTAGCAGACTGGCAGTTAAGTTTTGTTTCAAAGAGCTTCAACTTCAAGCAACGTTAAAACTAAAAAAGGAATGAATACAAGGTCGGTAGCCTTTTTAGTTCATAAAAAGGGGCACATGAACATGGGCATGTCATGAGCCATGAGTCATGAGTCATGACTACTGAATCAGAGTGGTCCTAAGCTTTTGTTTCTCAAACTTTGGTGTTTGGGCTAAGCACTCTAGAGTCTAGACTAGGGGCCTGTTTGTACCAATGGAGATTATGGGAAAGATTTAGGCCTGGTGAGAATTGGGTTTCTGATGAAAAACTTAAGATCCATTGGGCTACAACATTATAAGTTTTTTACATTTTTTCCTTTTGTCTTTTTAAGCTTGTTGTATCAAGAGTTCAGAGCCAGTGAATTGATATCAATTGGTTCCCCTCTAAAATAGAGTTGAGTATCTTGTTGGAAGCAAAAAGTTTGACATATGTGATTTAATGATTTTTGGTACACCAATGAAGGAATAATGTTGCAGAACATAATAGATAATACACAAATGTGTGCTCTTGAAAGTATACATAGGCTAGCAAGTGTTATATCCTCAGCATTTCCACTGTTCACAAAAAATATCCCTACATTTGGTTAGACATTTTGCAAAATTTTTACAACTTTGCTATAATATTTAGGTGTATATGTGAATATACATAAAGCACTGTACTGTTATGTAAAACTTATTTTTGTGTATTTTATTCTTCTTCTCTTGTCATTCTCTCTCCTCTATGCTCTTTCACTATGATTAGTATAAAATGAAGAATGAAATTTAGGATGTATTGTTAAGTAATAATGTAAAGTAGAAAATAACTTTTTGGTGATGCAAAATAAATGAATTTTGTATAATTAGATGAGAATTTTCTAATAATTAAGCAATTAATTCTTGCAATCTTGACATTTCAAAAAAACAAAAATTACAATCTTTGAATTTCTTTTAACTTGAATCCAAACATAAGCCATGAATCTCAATTTTGTCAACGTTAGTGGGTTCCAATTAGTTCAATTAGATTTGAAATTCAAACTTCACTTACACCAAAAATTAATCAGAATATTGACCTAATAGTAAATAGCAGTTTTTTTTTTTTTTTTTTTTTTTTTTTTTTTATTTAAAAAAAATGAGAGAGAGAGAACACTATTAGAGCATTAGCATTGGTGGTGCTAAAAAACCATATTCTATTTTTAGCATCACCAATCACAAAAGTGGAGCTATAGCCAAAAGATTTGGCTTCTCAGCTACAGTGCACAGCTAAAGATGGCTGTGCATGATAGCTCAAAGGCAAAAAAAAAAAAAAAAAATTAATTGATTTCTCTCTCTCCTTGTATTAAATTAATCTTCTCTCTCTCTCTCCCCTTCTTTCTAGTTTCTTCTTCACCGAACCCAAACCCAGCACTTCTCATCCGTTTCTTTTTTTTTTTTTTTTTTTTTTTTTTTTTTTTCCTCCAGCCATTTTTTCTTTCTACTTCACCTTTCTTCTTTCTTCTTAGTTGAATCCAGTTCTTCTCTTCTCCCATTCATTTTTTATTTCTTTCTTCCTCCAACTCCTCGCCACACATTAGCCCTTGCCCGCCAAGCCACCGTCGACCCAAGCTTGGTGGGGGGTGGTGGTGGGTTTTTTTTTTTTTTAAATCAGAGTGTGGGTGGTGGTTGTTGGGGTGGGTTTGTGGTGGTGGTGGTGGGTTGTGTTCGTGGGTTTGTGTTTGTGATCGGGGTCAAGATCGGGATGATGTTGAGGTGTGTTTGTGTTCGTGTTTGTGTTGAGGTGTGTTTGTGTTTGTGTTCATGGGTCTGTGTTTGTGATTAGGTTGTGGGGTTGATGATTTTTTAAATCTTTCTCTTTCAATTGTCTCACTGGGTTTTTTTGTTGGAGGATTTGTGAGTTTGTTGAATTTTGGTTGTTTTTATGTGTGATTTTGGTTGGTTTTTGAGATGATTTTGTTGCAAATTTGGTGGATTTGGGCAGTGGAGGTAGCTGTGGGTTGTGGGTAGGGATGGCCATGGGTAGGGTATACCCATACCCAACCCAATTAATTTATCCATGGATACCCAATTACCTTACCCAATTAGTATCTATATCCAATTATTATCCAGTTTGTTTACCCATGGATATCCATACCCTACCTAAACCCAATTTTTATAAAATCACCAAATATGCTCAAAAACCACTAAAAATACCAAAATATCCTCAAAATCTCTAAAATGAGCAAAATGCCCATGAAACCTCCAAAATGGCCAAAATACCCCTGATATCTCTAAAATCACTTATGCTCAAAAACCACTAAAATATCTCAAAATCTCTAAAATGACCAAAATATCCCCAAAATCACTAAATATGCTCAAAAACCACTTAAATTTACCAAAATACCCCCGAAACCTAAAAAATGACTAAATACCCATGAAACCTAAAAAATGTCCAAAGTACCCTCGAAACCCAAAAATTACCAAAATACCCCATATACCTAGAAAATTACCAAAATACCCCCCTAAACCTAAAAAATGACAAAAATACCTCCAAACCCTAAAAAATGACTGAAATAACTCCTAAACCTAAAAAATGAAAAAAATATTCCCGAAACCTAAAAACTTGCTAAAACACCCCTGATACTTGAAAATTACCAAAATACCCCCGAAACCTAAAAATTGACCGAAATACCCCGTAAACCTGAGAAATGACCAAAATACCCCCAAAACCTATAAAATGACCAAAATACCTCCAAAATATATAAATGACAAAAATGCCCCTAAAACCTATATGATGGTAAAAATACACCATAAACCTAAAAAATGTCTGAAATACCCTTAAACCTATAAAATGACCAAAATACGCCATAAACCTGTAAAATGACCAAATACGCCCAAAACCTCTGAAATGACCAAAAATAACCCCAAACCTCTAAAATTACCAAAAATACCCCGAAACCTATAAATCGACCAAAATAGCCCTAAACCTCTAAAACAACCAAATACCCCCATAAAATATCTAAAATGACCAAAATACCCTTGAAACCTTTAAAGTGACCAAAATACCCCTAAACCTGTAAGATGACCAAAATACATCTGTAACCTTTTAAATTACCAAAATAGAGGTTTGAGGTATTTTGGATGTTTCGAGTGTATTTTCGTCAAATTAAAGGTTCTAAGAATATTTTGGTCATTTTGTAGGTTTTTAGCGAATTTTGGTAATTTTTTAGGTTTCGGGGTTATTTTGGTCATTTTTTTTAGATTCTAAGGGTATTTCAGTCATTTTTTAGATTACGGGGCATTTTTGTCATTTTTTAGGTTTTAGAGGTATTTCGGTCATTTTTTTAGATTCTAAGAGTATTTCAGTCATTTTTTAGATTACGGGGCATTTTGTCATTTTTTAGGTTTTAGAGGTATTTTGGTAATTTTTATATTTTGGGGCTATTTCGGTAATTTTATAGGTTTTGGAGGTATTTTAGTAATTTTAAGGTTTCAGGGGTATTTTGGTAATTTTTTAGGTTTCGGGGTATTTTGTTCATTTTTAGGTTTTAGGGGTATTTCAGTTATTTTTTAAGCTTTGGGGGTATTTCACTCATTTTTTGGGTTTTGGGATCTTTTGGTCATTTTTTAGGTTTCGAGGTTATTTCAGTCACTTTTTAGGTTTAGGTTCATTTTTATCATCTTATAGGTTTTAGGGGCATTTTTGTCATTTTATAAGTTTCGGGGTATTTTGGTAATTTTATAGGTTTCGAGAGTATTTCAGTCATTTTTTAGGTTTAGGGGGTATTTCGGTTATTTTATAGGTTTCAGGGATATTTTTGTCATTTTATATGTTTAGGGGGGTATTTTGGTAATTTTCAAGTTTCAGCGGTATTTCAGTCATTTTTAGGTTTAGAGGGTATTTTGGTAATTTTAAGTTTTCGGGGGGTATTTTGGTCATTTTTGGTTTTAGGGGGTATTTTGGTAATTTTCAGGTTTTAGGGGTATTTTGGTCATTTTTTAGGTTTCGTGGTCTTTCGGTCATTTTTTAGGTTTAGGGGGTATTGTGGTAATTTTTAGTTTTTAGGGGTATTTTGGTCATTTTTTAGGTTTCAAGGGTATTTTTGGTAATGTTTTAGGTTTCTGGGGTATTTTTGGTAATTTTAAGGTTTCAGAGGTATTTCGGTCAGTTTTTAGGTTTAGGGTGCATTTCGAAAATTTTAGAGGATTTTAGGAATACTTTGGTCATTTTCAAGTTTGAGGGGCAATTTGATAGTTTTGATTATTGGCTAATTGGGTGGGTTGAGGTTTACCCATAATAATTTGGTTAAGTTGGGTTTGAGTTAGATTTAATTAGTTAAATGGGTAATAATGGGTAAATGGGTAATATCCAAACCCTACCAAATTACCTTCTACCCATTAAGAGCTAGGTATTACCCAGAATAATTGGATTGGGTAGGGTTGGATATCTATTACCCAATGGGTATGGCCATCCCTAGTTGTAGGTGGTAGTTTGGTAATGGTGGCCTGTGGGCAATGGAGGTGGTCGTGGGTTGTGGGTGGCAATGGAGGTGGCAGGGTTTTTGGGTTTGCTAGTTCTTCAAAATCTTCGGATGTGAGAGAGGGAGAGACAAATAAAGTGAGTTGTAAAAGAAATAATAAAAAATTAATAAAGAAATAATATTTAAATGAAGAGGCAAAAAAAATAAAACCACTGATGTTGGATGTTTTGTAAAGTGAGAAGGTAAAATAAATAAAATAGCTTTTTGTTGTGCCAAATAGCTAAAAAAAAAATAACTCCACCAATATGGATGCTCTTATAGAGTGGACAATAGTAGAGCATTCTCATCAAGTTCTAAAATAAAAACAATATATTTTCATTTTGCATCACCAAAAGCCGCTTTATTTATTATACTTACAATATATGCTACATCTCATTCTTTATTTTGCATTCTATCATATTAATTATATTTTCCACCCATAATCCTACACCACAAAGAGAGAGAAGGGTAAAGAGATAAGAGGGAAAATAAAATTAAAAACAATAAATTGGGTAAAGAATGATGCTATAGAATTATGCAAACATACATAATACTATAGCAAGCATACAAATTCAGATGCAAAATGCATCATCTATTGGAGCTGGTTTTTTTTATGCATTTTGCATTCTCAAGTCACCCAATGTGAATGATCATAAAATTCTATAAGCCTTGTAAAAAAAAGTTGTCAATGTTGAAGCACTTATTAGTGTAAAATGTGCTCCCCCCTAGATCGAGAGTTTTACATGGAGTCGCCACTTATTTAATTTAAAAAGGAAAAACAAGAAAACCTTTAATGAAAAATACTTCTGTTGTATTAATGTATATGACAATTTACATCGAATTTTGTAACAAAAATTTACAATGCTTTTTGTCCTAGGTACAATCTAAGAAAAGTAAATTACATTGCTTTATTTCCTAGTTACATTCTAAAAAAGGTAAAATTGTATATACAAAAAATTGTCTAGAACCCTTGATCTTGGTTCGGAGGCTAATTTACGAGATGGGAAGGGATTAAGCACCCATCTCGCCCGGTAAAACCGGTCTCCTAGGTTAAGGTGGCCAATGTCATGTCATGTCAAACAAATACAAAGAATATGTCATATAAACATGTGATTTGCAAGAAGTGTAAATAAATATATGTTAGAGGAATTTGACATGAAGAGAAATAAAATAAAATAAAACTTGTTAGATAACAAAAAAAATGAAGGTAATGGCATGTTCATCCAAGAGATCAATATAAATAAAGAATTCCTAGCCTAGACATGTTCATCTAAGCATGTGAGGGAAAACAAAATTGTCATGTGATTTGACATCAACATAATTGCAAAGAGAAGCAAATAAAAATAAAACCTTTAAGCATATTTGATCATCCAAGCAATTATGAAGAGAAGTAAAAGAAAAACCCTAGACATATTTATCTAGGTAAAATCAAAATACTTTGATATGTTTGTTCAAGCATTTAAAAATGTAAAACAATTACCTAGACATGTTCATCTAAGTATTAAAGAGAAAGTTGTGTTTTAGCCTAGAAGTGCTCATCTAAGCATTCAAAAGAAAATTGTGTATTGGCCTAGAAATGTTCATCTAAGCATGTAAGAGAAAACCAAATAAAACATAGGCATGCTCATCCAAGCATAGCATAAAAGAAGTGAATAATGATTTGTAAGCATTTATTCTAGCATGTATAAAGAATTAAAAAAAAAAGTTAACTACTTACTAGCATAAATTAAAAGGGGAAATGATCACCTAAAGGGCTAAGGAGAAAGCAAGGAAGTACTCAACTACAACCAAAGTAAGAACAATGGTTGCTCAAGCATTTTTTTTCTGCTTTCTCACTAGCTCTCTAGAGGGAATCCGGGGTCCAAAGAATGGAAGAGGTCTTCTCTATTTATAGGGGAAGGGATGGCTTAGCTTTAAAGCTAAGTTATTAGCTTTCTTCTGAAGCTAAGGGAGGAGATAACCTGTTTAAATTAGCTGGGGACGGATTTGGTGTTGATCTCTATTCAAATTTTGAAATGATGCTGCACCTGCTTCGTATTTTGGCTCTAATTTTCCGCTCAAAATTCCAATTGATTCAAGATGGGTGTTTTTTGAAAGGAAATTCAATTATCTACAACTTTTTCAGAAATAGAGAAAGCCAAATTCCAACGTTATCCATGCCAAAAATGTGTTTCAAATTTCTGCTGAAAATAGTAACGTATTTTGAGCATTTTTGAATTTTTTCATAGGCTGTATCTGTTTCTTTACCCAATTTATTTTTCAAAAATATTTCTTCTGAAGCAAAGGGAAAGGATAAGTCTATTAGATAGGCTTGAACAGATTTGACGTTGAACTCATTTGGAATTTTGAGAGAAAATTGAAGATAATGCTGAATTTATGTTGTCTTCTGCACCTGTTTCGTATTTTGGCCATAACTTGCCGCTCAAAATTCCAATTGATTCGGGATTGATGTTTTTTGAAAGGAAATTTAATTCTCTACAACTTTTATAGAAATAGAGAAATCCAAATTTCAACGTTTTTCTGACCAAAAATGTGATTCAAGTTACAGCTGAAGATAATGACGTTTTTTTTTTTGAGAATTTTTTCTTTTCTTTTTTTTTTTTTAATTTTTCATGGATCATATCTCCGGAATTTTTTCAAAAGAGCAGATAAGATACCATAAAGAAAAACATTTTTTATTATTTTCTTTTAAAAAAAATGAAATAAAATGAAATCCAATCAAAAATCACACTTGATTAATTTTAAATTAATTCTTGTGAGAACCAATCAAAATTAAGTGTTTAGAATAGGACGCGATCAGGCCCATCGTGTAGGCAGGCCATAATCATTGAAAATTGCTTGTATGATAACTTTTGATCAGGTGGTCCGATCAAAACCCATGACATACCATTATGATCGTTAGAACATCAAGATTTGTTTTGTATCACAAATCTAAAGATCTACCGGTTGGTTAAATGCAAGTTATAAAATTGGGTGTCTACAATTAGTTATGTCTTTTTCGAACATACTTGTCCAACTCACATTCTAAGAATAATATATATTTTTCTTCTAAAAACAAAACTGTCTATTGAAATTTGAAAGAGAACTCCAATAAAGGTGTTTCATAAGTCAGGAGGGGTATCATTGTGCTGGAAACAGACCAATGTTTAATAATAATATTAAACAAAGCAGTATTGGGAAATTAAATATATAAAAGGCTCATTGGTAACGTTAAGCACGGTTTCAGAGTAGGTCGGATAGATATATTGAATAATAAAAAAGGTCTAAAGAAATGTTTTTCCCTTAATTAAAATAAGCATAAACAAAATAAAAAAATAAAAACGTTATTTTATTTTATTTTGTTAATTAAAATCATAATAAATTTATGAAATTGTTTCAATATTTTGAATCCATTGTTCATCTCCATTATTCATTTTTCAACATTCAGGATAGTCATAAAATAAAGAAAATGAGAAAACCATTAATAAAAATTTGTGTTTGGCTACCCAAGTAACCAATTTTGAGCTCCCTCTCTATTCACTTTATTATGCCAAATTTTTTTATGAGTAAATTATAAATAAAACATAAAATTTTAATCAATAATTTTTGGCTTTTCTTTGTTCTGTTATTGTTTAGAATAATAGAAATGTACAATCATTTCAAATTGAAATGATTTTTTTATGAGTCTTGTTGCTCAACTGGAGTCTAACATTTTTAGAATTTTACCTAACATTTTATAAATATGATTAGCAGATTGGAAGGTCTTTTTTTTTTTTTAATAAAGATAAAATTTGGCTATAAAATTGGTTGTAACCTAAGGTTACAACCTTATTCAATATTATTAACATTACTACAAATTTTGAAAATCTAACTGTTGGATTGCATGTTCGTTGCGCTCTTAATACACATGTCAAATTTTGTGTCAATTGGATACTATTTTTTATATAATTTATAAGATTATATTTTATACATAATTTTAAACTACAAAAACTTTCAATTTAAATAATTTATTGAAAATATAGCTATTGATATTTAATTTTCTAAAAATTTTACAAGTATGGAGGATATAAGAAAAAAAAATTTAATCCAATGGTGGATTTGTCAAAATTCACTTCCAATAAAAAGATATTGAGTAAGGTTGTAATCTAAAACTATAATCAATTTTGTAGTATTTTAAATAATTTTAAGTCAATTAAATTATCATTTAATAATTGATCTCCTACTCCACTTTATTTATGGTTACCCGTTGGAGCTTATCAAAATTAATAAAGAACCAACTAATCCATTATGATCCAACAAGACACCAAACTCATCAATGATCACATTGTAAATTAAAGAACCTGCAGAGTGCTTAATTAATTAGGGCCATGCATGATAACATCAAAGCCAGAGATGCAGATTACACATGACATACCCAACCCCACAATTAAAACAGGTTCTCTAGCTAGCCAATACTCACTCTTTTTTATAGAACCTCTTTTTCTTGCAAATTGTCATCAACTACAATCACCACCAAAAGTATCTTATACATACTAAAAATTTGATTAATCAGTCAAACATACTTCACTTTTCTTTTTATCACGTCGGTTATCCACATTCCTAATGCACTTTATGCAACATTCAAGTCAAAAAAAGATGAAAAAGAACACAAAGTGGGACCCAAACACATCATTGGCACAAGGAATTTGAGATCTTCTCTAGGGCTTGAAGGGCTTCTTTCATGGACGGTCTCTTTTGTGGTACAAAAGAAGCACAACTTAGTCCTACTTTAAAGCAAGCCAGCAATGCATCCTCTTTGCCTTCCACTTCAGCTTTGATTGACACATCAACCAACCTCAAAACCCGGTTCTTTTCCTCGGCCGCTGAACCGCCGCTCCATTGGCTCAATTCCCGGTCTGAAAACACTTTCCCAGTTAAAAGTTCAAGCAAAACTATCCCATAAGAGTACACATCATACTTGGGATTGGTCTTGATGTTCTTTAAGGACTCAGGTGCTTGATATGGTGATGATGCATTTCCCATTGAGGAGCCAACTTGTGCATAAGAATTGGGACCAGGATTAGACAATTCTTCACGGGTGGTTGTGGATCTTTGAATTCCCAAGAACCGGGCTGAAGTGTTTGTTTTTTGGCTAGTATTGCCTAAGACAAGCCGGTCCAGACCAAAATCACTGATTATGGGTTCCATATCAGAGTTTAAGAGAATGTTGCTTGGTTTAATGCTGCCATGCACGTGTTTCTTGTCATGGATGTAAGCTAGTCCACGAGCTACTCCTTTTGCTATCTTGACCCGGACCTCAAGAGGAAGATGACTAATTGGTAATGAGCCTGCTTTTTCTGAATTCAACAAAAACATTGATAACCATAAATTAAAGGTTCATATAAATGGGTG
>JAPQVW010000184.1:0-37294 GCA_028535905.1 Quercus berberidifolia | reverse complement strand
TTAATTGTTTAGCCAATCAAAATTAATTTAAATTAATCATGCGTGGTTGATTCTACCTAGACACAATGCATGCTGATCGTGCAAACTTGATCATGTGATATCTTTCAATCCAACAGTCTGATTTGGAAACCAGGCATATCGTTGCGAACATTAGAATCTCAAGATCATTTTTATGATATGCAATGAATAAATTAATGCATGTAATGAGATCATGAATTTTGGGTACATGAATGGTCATTTTAGTCATCTTCCTTAATTGAATCATAAGTGCAAAATTAAGTATTTACAGAATGCCCCTCATTGATAGAGCTTGGAAAGCGAATGTCAATGTAAAGCAAAGACACTGATTTTAGCGGCCATGATTTAATTGAAGTTGAATTTTCAAAGATTACCTAGCCCTCGAACCTAAAATCTTGGAACATAGAACCAGTGCCTTACTTTTTGACAATAATGAAAATTATGAATACTTGACCTACTTGAATGGTGATGAATTTTGAAATGATTCTTGATAATTGAGGTGGCCGAAAGGCTTCTCTATCTTAGTCTTAATATGGAGGGTCGATTAAGGGGCTTTTCTACCTCGATCTGAATGGAAGGTAACCAAGGGGTTTTTCTACCTTGGAACTGGAGCTGTGACAGCCAAGAGCTTTTCTACCTCGATCTTGACGAAAGGTAACTAAGGGGCTTTTCTACCTTGGAACCAAAGTTGTGACGACTAAGGGGCTTTTCTACCTCGATCTTGAAGAAAGGTAACTAAGGGGCTTTTCTACCTTGGATCTTGATGAAAGGTAACCATGGGGATTTTTTACCTTGGTCTTGACGAAAGGTAACCAAGGGGCTTTTCTACCTCAGAACTGGAGTTGTGGCGACCAAGGGGTTTTTTTACCTTGATCTTAATGAAAGGTAACCAAGGGGCTTTTCTACCTCAGAGCCGGAGCTGTGACGACCAAGGGGTTTTTCTACCTCGATCTTGATGAAAGGTAACCAAGGGGCTTTTCTACCTTGGAACCGGACTATTGACATGTATATCAAAGGGCTTTTCTACTTTGATCCAAGGTATTGAAATGTCAATCAAAGGGTTTTTCTACTTTGATCTGGCTGTCACCTGTAAAAAGTCAAAATTTGGAATTAGACTTTAAATGATGAGGGATTTGTGATCCCACTGTTTTTGAGATGTGTGATTTCCATTTGTTTCCTCCTGATTTGATTTTTTTCATTTTTAGCAAGAAAACTTTGATTGATTTCTGCAATTCTATTGAAAAATATTTTATCTTTGGAATTTGAAACTTGAGATTTGGAACTTGAAATTTGGAACTTGGAGCTTGAGATTTTGAAAATTGAAACTCTGGAATTTCAATTTAGTTACATATAATTTTTTTTTTTTTTTAAATACAACTAATTACATATGATCATGATTTGAATTTTTATTACAATAAGAAGCACGCAACAGGAAAAAGAAAAGAAAAGTGATGGACTTGAAGAGCAACCAATATATTAGGATAACAATCTGGTATCGATCCTTAATTGAAGACCACAAAGCCTGCCAATTCCCCTTTTTTTTCTAAAAAAAAAATCTAGTCCTGTTTGTCTAACTTATCACCTTTGCTTTTGTAAAATGACTTTTGGTATCTTCCTCACCAGCCAAGCGATGAAGCAAATTGTGTGAATCAAAAGAAACACACCCATCATCCTAGCGAGAGATGTGTAACTTGGCACAATGATATATAACAGCCACAAACTATTTTACACTATTTTTTACAAATTGTTGATGTGATTAATTTTTATTGCTTTTCATCTGAGTCTACCACTAATGTCACTTTTTCACTTACTTATAACCACTAACCACATCAATAATTTGTAAAAAAATATAATAAAATAATTTGTATCTCTAACGTTATCCTTAAAAGAATAGATAACCCAACACTAAATTTGTGGATAATTTGTAGGTTTTAGTAAAATAAAAGAACCACAAAAGTGTCAACCGTAGGAGTTAGGACACCATGATTTGAAATTAATTCTCGTGTTTTCTGACTTTTGGTTAATTTAGGTTATGTGAATGCTACCACCGGAACTATAATAAGATTATCTTTAATTCTTAAACGAGTATTTTTTTAACACTAAAAATTTTTACATAATAACTTCAGAAGTATTATAAGTCTATTTGGGATCCGCTTATTTTGCTAAAATTAAAATTTTTTTGCTGAAAGTACTGTAGATAAAGCTAAAAGTTAGCTGAAATAGTACAGTGAGACTCATGAATAATATTAAAAAGTATAGTGGGACCATGAATAATAGTAAAAATAAGTTGAATGATAAAATAAGCTGACTTTTTATTTTATTTTATTTCAAAATACACACTATACACACACACACACACACACGAGTTGTCCCTCAAAATTATTAAGATTTTAATAACTTTAAGTTTTACATTGTATTTTGGCTCAAAGTAGGGTTTACAATCAACCCAAAAAGAAAGTAGGGCTTACAATCTTTTTGGGTGAATGTGCCACAATGGGCTTTTAATGGACCTAATTTGGTGAAAGACAGAACCAGTCTCCGCCAACCATTAGGCCCACGAGTGGGCTTTGTGACTGAGGATCCTTACTTTCAGATTTTTCCAAATTTTGCTTTCCATATTTTTTTATAAAATTCATTTCTTTCATCGAGTAGAATACATATATTCAGTTATTTTATAAAATTCTAATGTTAAAATCACATTTAGGGTTTTTTTTTTTTTTTTTTTTTTTTTTTTACTTATACCCTTGAAAATCAAATTACTAATATCCAAGAGTCAATAATCAAACACTGAAACACAACATTCATCAAAGTATGAAGTTTTACGCACTTAATTAAATAAATCCATCTAACCTAGAAAAAAACACACAACCTCCAAAACCCTAAAATATGGAAATTTAAAGAGATTAGGTTTATTAGGAACAGTTTCTTACCTACACTTTTATTTTTCTTGGCTCCAAAAGTTTCCACCTCAATCTCCCCCTCCTTTGTAAATTTCGAGAAATCCTCTCTAGAATTAGGTGTAATTTTGTGATGAGTTTTGGTTATTATGATAATCTTTTGCAAGAAAATAAGAAATTTGAATAATACATTTGAAAATTAAAGAATTTAGCTGTACAAAAAAAAAAATGAGGAAAATGTAACGTAAAATAACATAATTTAGAAAAATTTGGATCACTTAAAAAAAATAATCAAACATTCCCAATATAATAAAATGGTATATTTGTAGAGATGGATAGATGGAAAATAATTTTATAATTTTTTTAAGCTTTAGAGAGAACAAATTATCTTCCATAAAATTTAGAAAACAAATTATAAATTTTACCACAGTTGTAAAATAATTATTTATTTTTATGCATAGTATGGGTTTGCGACTAGTATTAATAATAATACAGTAACTCTTGGCACTCCCACTTACTCTATGTCTTCCTTCCTAATTTAAAGGTCTATGTGAAGAGATGGATGCTTTGAGCTACTGTCTAAATCTAAACATCCATTTGAGCTACTGTCTAAAATTTCTTTCCTAAAAAAACAAATTCAGGTTTCCATTTGATTTTTCAAGTAGAGTACAATATCCAGTTATTTTTATGAAATTCTATTGTCAAAATCATGTTTGGGGCCAATTTGTTTACTTATTTCCTTTAAAATCAAGCTATTAACATCATAGAGTCAATAATCGCACACTAAAAACCCAGAATTCATCCAAATATGAAGTTTTTGACACACACTTAGATTAAATCCTTCTTATCTTAAAGAAGAATTTTTAACCTTAGGGATGGTTTGATATGTCTTGTTTCCAAAATTCCCACCTTAATCAGAGACAACCTCTCTCTATAACTCTCTTTAGTGTAACTAAGTTAGTTTCGATGAATTTATTAATGACAAGGTTTATAACTTAGTTTTACTTTCTATTTTATACTTTCTATTTTATTAAGTACCCAATTTAAATAACTATTTTATTCTAGGAATCCTAAGTATATAATTTTATATTAATGATTCATTTGATTTTTGTTGATTTTTTTTTCTATATGTAATTTGGTTTTTTTTAGGTAGTTTGAAGATTGACATTACTCAAAAAAAAAAAAAGAAAAAAAAAGAAGAAGAAGAAGAAGAAGATTGACATTATATAGAAATAATTCTAGTACAAAAGTTATCGGTTTTATCAAAGGTTAGGGAGTTAATCATCACACCCAAGGAAGTCAATTTCATACCTAAGCCATTTCGGTTTGGCTAAAAGAACGATATATTTTGGTACCAGTTAATACTGGTATACCATTTTGGGATTACCGCTATCATAGTTGTCAAAACGTGAATCGTATAGTGAATCGATTTTCGATTTTTCCGTATCATGTATCGTATCGTATCGTATCGTGCATCATAAAATACACAAACACTTAATAAAATTTATAAAAAATTATAGATATACATATATAAATGGTATATTCATTATAAATTTTAAATATATTCAACTAATGACTAATTTATTCATCACTTATGTAATAATATTTAACAAGCTAACTAAATAAATCAACCTAGCATGTGTTTATAACATACACATTCAAATGGTTTAATTTAAAAGTGATAATATATTACAAATGATCAAAAAATAATAATTTATTTTCATCATATTGCCCAATAAACCCTATCTAAGTCAATGATGTCATCATGTTTATCATTTTGCAGACTTATTTCTTTATTAAAATTTTCTTTATCATCATTAACATTTACTATCTCTCCTTTTTCTTTTTATTTTAATAATTAAAAAAAATTCTTCTTGGCATCTAGTTTCTTGGACTTATAACAATAATGACAAAAAAAAAAAATTTATATTGTCAATTAATATCTTATTCATAGTATAGAAAATAAATTTGCAAATATTAAAGTGAAGTGTAAGTGTGTATTGTGTAGTCTAAATTTTATAGGAAAAAGAGGGGGAAAAAACTTATGAATATGTTATTTTATTAGGCCAAATTAAGTAAACTAATAATTTTGTGTTAAAAACAAGTCTAACAAATTGTTAGATTCAAATAAAAGTATAAATTTTAACAAAAAAAACTCATTTTAAAGCATTTTTTTTTATGTATCGTACGATACGATACGATTCATACGATATGCACACTGTATTGTACGATTCATAAGCACTTACGATATACTGATACGATACATAACTTTTTACACATTATACGATATCGTACGATACTGATAACTATGACCGCTATATATATATATATATATATATATATATATATATATATATTAATAAATAGTGTATAAAGCCCATATATAAATTCATAGATTAGATTGATTTGTAATTTTAAACCCAACCCAAGCCCAAGCCCAAGTCTATACATCTATATCTATGAAAAGAATTAAAAATCAATTTAAATTTAAAATACAAGCTTACCTTTCACATGTGAACTTACTTAGGGCTAAAAAAAAAAAAAAAGGTGGAATAACTGACATTTGAGAGGAATTTTGACAGTTTTTAGGGGCTAGAAAATAATAAAAAAATGAAAAAAATCTGACCTATGAAAGTTTCTTTTGACTTTAAACATAACTTTTGCAAGCTTTCAAATTTATTGGGTGTTTAAAGAAGTTGAAATTCAGGCTATTCAGCTTAAGTTGTCCATAGTAGAGAAAGAGGAAAGAGAAAGTAAATTTGAAAAAGAGAAAGCGAAACGCTGGTTTTGCATTTTTCTGTCAAAAAGATCCGGAATTTGATGGAGGAAAGACCCTGCGGTATGAGTTTGAGAAATTGCTAGTGACCCAGTGAGTGGAGAGATCGAGAGAGTGAGAACATTTTTTTATTTTTTTTTTTCCAGTGTTTGGTATGAATTTTCCGGCCAAAATATGATATTTTATCCGATATGGCCAAAACGATTCGGTATGGGCCGGTATTTAAATTAGAACGAAATAACCATGTTTTTGTATCGACGGAGGTATTGGAACGGTAAATATTGGTTGTACTAGTCAGTATAGTACGGAATCAACTTCCTTGATCACATCACCGTACACTTTTAGCGTGATTATCACTCCATAAGTACAAAGTTCTTGTAGAGTAAGGGAGTAAAGGCTGGAGTTTAAGTCTCTAAAAGGGAGCTTTACACATAAATACTTAAATTAGATTAAAGTAAAATTTCTATCTTGCATATTAAAAAAAAGTTAACCACCAAAGGTGGTGAAATATCATACAAAATAATAGTATTAGAATGGGTTATTTCCTTTTTTGCCAACACATCAGCACAATAGTTTACTTTTCTAAACATGCTGAAGTGAACTAATATGCTCGAATTAGTGGAGAAGGTTCATGCACTTAAAAAAAGGTGGTCCATCATGGGATTAGAAGCATTATGATTAGGCAACAATCAACTAAACATTTAAGGTTTATTTGGTACTTACTTTTAAACAACAGTTTTTAGTATTTAAATAGCAATAATACTTCTGACATGTATTTTTATAATACTCAAACAGGTATTTCCATAATAATGAAAACTGAATAATAATACTTAAACACTGCTACCAAATGGGCCTTTGCATTTAGTTCTATGCAAAGATATTTGATGTTGAGATCCAAGGCAATTAAGAGGCCCTTTTGGAGGGCCTGAAGGTCAGCTGTGATGTTGGAGGTGTGGCTGAGAAACTGAGAAAAACCTTTTACCCAATTCTCCTCACTATCTTGAATAGTACTTTGGTTTTTAGAGCACAGATAAGCCTAAAATATTTTAGTTCAAACAAATTACAATCCACTATTAAAAAAAAAAAAAATTGATCCACTAGCTATTTTGATAAAGCTACACTATAAAAAACATATTCAAATTAAATTAGGCAAGGGGATAGTTGTGGTTACAGTAGACACCACCATTAACTTCTTTAAATCAGGAAAGATGTTGAATATGAGCTGAATAGTACACTAACAATTCTCATTTCTAAGATTCAGACTCCACATCTATCAGTCATTATAGGGTGATTAGCTTGAGCAATGTAGTTTACAAAAAATTGCCTAGCTTCTTGTGACAAGATTGAAATTGATATTACCTAAAATAATTTCTCCCTATCACTTTGCCTTTATTCCAGGTGGATGGATCGCGGAGAATGAAATTATTCTCCAGAAAACACATAGCTTCAAGAAGAAAAAAGTCAAGGATGGCATGATGGCAGTGAAGTTAGATCTACAAAAAGCATATGATAGGGTCAATGGGAAGTTCTTAAAGACTGCTGGATAGATTTGGCTTCAAGAACACTTTTTCCTTTCTTCTTTATTGTTATATGTACGAAAGAGTGTTTTCATCCAGTATTAGCACTTAAGCTCTCTTAAGCCGTCCAAGTTAGTTTAATACACCATAGAAGGTATTACGGAATTATATTTTCCAGAACCAGACAGACTAAAATTTATAATGTGGGTTTTCCTTTCTCTTCTGAAACTTCTAACTGGTTTTATAAATGAAAGTGAATGGATCAAACCTTTCCTAGTAAAATATTCAAATTTATGAGGGAAAAACGTCATACAGAAAGGAGTGCGAAGAATATGTGGCGAGGATCCAATAACAACATAAAAATCCAATCTAGACATGACAAATCCCTTACACACCACATGTCTAGTCCTCTTTTTACACATTTCTGGTCTTCTTTTCACATAATTAAAATCCAACAAAGATTTTGTTTTGAATTTTCAGTCCCAACAAGAAACACAGAAGGTAAGGTAATAGAGAAATTAAAAGAAATGACATTCCAAACTTGATTTGTAGCCTATATATTACACCAATCTGATATGATAACTAATGGATGTCATGTCACTTTTCCTAGACAAATCCGCCTAATTCAGTTCTTCCAATTAGTTAACGCCCCTTCACATGTAGAGATGAACTTGCAGATCGTCCTTACAAGCCAATGCAGAAAGCGAATTGTGTGAATTAGAATCACGACAGCAATCAAACATAGCAAAACATAAATTGGTACGAGCATATCAAATCCAAGCCTTTCTAAAAGATGCTCTGGGGTCAGCATCATGAATGCCAGTACATAGGAAATGCCCAGGAATGTGAGAGTGGTACACATGGCAAATGTCAAGATGCCCATAAAAACTTTATGCTTAAAAGGGAATCCACTAATAAGCAGAAAGGTGATACTGAGAGATGCAGTAAAAGCAATGGTGTTGCAAACTAAGAAAGCAAGGTAAACACTTTCATAATTATAGGCTAACACTAAAGTTCCAGCTTCACATGTATTGCCATTTTGGCCACATCCAGAACCTGCACTAGTAGTATTTTTAGTTTCACCCCAAACTCCACCTGGAGGGCTGAGTGCAGGTTGGAAAGTGATAGTTGTGATCACAGTAGCCACCACCATTAATGAACCACGCGTCTCTTCTAACCAATCACCCTTGTAATTCAAGTAGTCTAACCATCTGCTACACCTTCCCTTGCTTGGCTGTGTTGGTATTGCTGATTTAGGGTGATCCATCGTAGTTGCCGATGGTGGTGAAGGATTATTATTTTGGGCCATTACTATCTCAACACCACCGACTTCCATTTAAGTGTTTTGTACGGTGAAACTTTTGAAGTCTTTTGGATAGAAATCTATAATCTAGGGCTTATAGCGAGTGCTTGAGATTTTACACTAGAAGCACATAAATAGAGATGGATGTAGCCCCACACACTACTGTTATATTATTGCTTGGGCAATACACTATCACCTAGGGCGCTGCCGGCTCAGTACATGAGGCAAGTAGGCAATCATCTAAAACTCCCAAATCTATATATATATATAAAACCGAAGCTTTTGAAGCTTCCACATTTTTCCACGTCAGCATAACATTAAAAAGAAAATAAATATAAAATAATAAAACAAAAAAAAATAAAACACTACCCAACTGCCTTCTCTTTTGACACTCTGCAATTACCTTCCTCCCACACGAAAGCCTTCTCTTTTGACGCTCTGCCATTACCTTCCTCCCACACAAAAATAAAACACCGATTCTCTGCCATTTCCTTTCCACGGCAAGACCCAACAGACCGATCCTCTGCCTCTTCCCCGATCCGACCCAACAGATCGATCCTCTGCCTCTTCCTTTCCATGGCATGACCCAACAACACCTTCACAGACCGATCCACGACATGACCCAACGACACCAACAAACCGATCCTCTGCCTCTTCCCCGATCCGACCCAACAGACCGATCCTCTGCCTCTTCCTTTCCACAGCATGACCCAACGACACCTTCACAGACCGATCCTCTGCCTCTTCCCCGATCCGACCCAACAGACCGACCCACTCTTCACCAGCCCATGGCCCAACAACTATGTCGGTCGGCAATGCAACTGACCCAGCCCGTCGAGACCGGCCCACAGGTATTATCTTATAAACCTTTTTTTTTTTTCTGAATCTGAACTCTATATAGATTAGGACTCTATAACTATATATATAAACCTTTCACGATGCTTTTTTTTTTTTTTCACTGCTATTCAATTTCTAGGTTTATTGCTATTGCCTTTCTCTTCATTCTTTTCCTCCATTCGAATCAGAGTTAAAAGTATGCTATTTGTTTTTTGTGAAAACTGAGCTACTATTTTAGTGTGGATTTCTTAACTTTTTTTTGAATTTTAGTTATATGTTTATGTTTTTGTATGGAAACTGAGCTATTGGTCAATTTTAGTGTGGATTTCTTAACTTTTTTTTTTAATTTTAGTTATATGTTTATGTTTTTGTATGGAAACTGAGCTATTTGTTTTAATTTAGTCCTGTGTGCACCTAAATCAATGCCTATTTTCTGTCTCTGGCCTAATCCCATGGCTGCCTATCCTGGCCCGTGGCCAGTTTTAATCTATAATCTATGAAAGAACATTGCAATCCCTACTTTCCCTTCAATCTAAAGACATACAAAGACACTTATCATACAAATTAAAAAATATCCAAGGAATACCTGCCTGGAGACTTTTATCCAATGACCCTGTGACCGCTTCCTCATATGTTTTTGCACAGGTAGCACTGATAGCATCATTCTTGGAAAATAGAATCTCTACATCATAAAAATTATAAGCTTACACATATCATGTGATGTAAGTGCTATTTAGTCCTCTGCGCACCTAAATCAATGCCTATTTTCTGTCTCTGGCCTAATCCCATGGCTGTCTATCCTGGCCCATGGCCAGTTTTAATCTATAATCTATGAAAGAACATTGCAATCCCTACTTTCCCTTCAATCTAAAGACATACAAAGACACTTATCATACAAATTAAAAAATATCCAAGGAATACTTGCCTGGAGACTTTTATCCAATGACCCTGTGACTGCTTCCTCATATGTTTTTGCACAGGTAGCATTGATAGCATCATTCTTGGAAAATAGAATCTCTTTGTTGTCACCATCTATGTTGTTGTACATAATCTTAGCAATGCGTAACTTCTCAACTAGAATTGTGTTCTCCTTTGTTAAATTATTTAGCTGCACAGAACATATTGTAATTGCAAACATTGAGATGAATGTTCAGTAAGTTTGCTATAACTATTAAAATTTATTTATAAGAAAGAATAAAAAGAACTAAAAAAACTATAAAAAAGCCATTCAGGAGCCCCATGGGTTTCTCATGACAAGTGGAACCAACTCCTATTCTATACATTATCAGAAGCTACAGACTCATCATTTAAAATGGATTTAGAGGAACAAATGTGATCAATCACATTGATAAGGTTTCTCATCCCATGACACATGGCCATTAGGATTTTCTACCATTATTTATGAAGACTGCCATTTTCATTAGCATCCCTTTTTAGTTACAGACAGAACATAATGGAACAATTCAATGTCCATTGGAAATGCAAAAACACCCTCACCAAATGTAGTCAGTTCAACTTTAAGTGCTGACAACAGAAAGAAAATTAATGAAATGATTATACGAGAATGTTGTACCTGCTTCTGGATGCGCTCCCTTTTAGTGGCTATTGGTCAATTTGAATTTTTTTTTTGTGTTTTTTGAATTTTAGTTATATGTTTTTGTGTGTGGAAACTGAGCTATTGGTCAATTTTGAATTGTTTTTGTGTGGAAACTGAGCTATGATTTATTTTTGTTTAGTGGAAACTGAGTGAGGTGGAGTTATCAACTTGCTTCCTGATAATCAGGTTATACGTCTTTTTTTTCTTTTTCTTTTTCTTTACATTGTGTTTAAATCTGCTTTTATGCTTGGAGTTATTCATTCATGATACCTACCATGGGTTGGCCAACTTGTAGGAAAATAAGCTTGCCTTGAGAGAAACTTTATTGAAATATGCACAAAACTTACACATTTATATATCTCTAGCATTCATTAATGCAATATTTCAATTAAGAGGGTGATTGAGGAAATTGTTTCAATAAGTTATCTGCTGAATCAGCAATAAACAAAAAAAATTATTTCCCTGTGCACTTTTGTTTCAGCTTGAGCATAGTATATCTGCTGCATATTTTAGGAAGAATACTTAAAACAAACAAAATAGTTTATTTTTTCTCTTTGTTATGAATTCAGTGATATGACAACATAGAGAGAACTAATTTTTACTCAACAGTGAGTGATATTTTATGTTGATATTGCACTTGCAGTAAACAAACCAAGATATAGTTTTGTTAATATTAATTTAGACCAATTATTATGCGTTTCATAAGTTAAAAGAGAAGAGACAGAAAAGATGATTCAGGGTAGTTTTTGGGATGAATCGGAGGATTGTGACTTTTCATGTCCCTTTGACTGACTCTATTATTAAGTCTCCTAATATATATGTTTGCAATTGCCAGTCAATAATGTTTGTGCCACATTCAAAACAATAGGAGTGTGCTGTTACATAATTAGATATGCAGAAAGTATGGCTTCAATCTGTTTGACTTCTCTACTGCTTTAGGGATGTCAATGGGGTGGTTTTGGATGGGGCGGCACCAAATTGAAGAAAAGATCAGATTACATAATTGCTCTTTCTCTTTATAAAGTCTAATATTTACTTATAAAGAAAAGATCCACTGCTATCTCACCTTTAATAGACTTGAATTTAATATTAGGTATATGCAAGTACCTATCCTAGACTGTTACACAAGTTGCGATGAATCTACTAAGCAACCTTTTTTACACGTTTTTATTCTAAGCTTGCCTTGAGAGAAACTTTTCATGATCCAATGTTCTATTTTCATTTTACTTTTGAATCTATAATAGTCTCAAGTAGTACCAAATACCAATCTTTATTTTTTTTTTTATAAAAAAAATCAAATAGTATCATTGTGTGTCAAGATTTTTTTTTTTTTTTTTTTTGGCTGTATATATGTGTACATAATAATGATGTTGGCTGTACATATGTTTTTGTTATTGGCTTCTCACAAGAGTTTGATAGAATTCCTAAATTTTATATATCTCTAGCATTCATTAATGCAATATTTCAATTAAGAGGGTGATTGAGGAAATTGTTTCAATAAGTTATCTGCTGAATCAGCAACCAGTGCCCAGCAACCACGCACCGGCCCCATTCACTTGCTTATCATAGAGGCTGTAAGTACACAGTGCCTCACCACTATGAATAGTATAGTGGGGTTGAAACACGAGAGTGCCCGCCCTTTCTTTCAAGCAGGCCACTTTTTCCGGAATGCAGTCCACTTCAACCGCTGTTTCACCTCCCAAAAAGCAAAGTTGGCTTGACGAGCGCAGATGTGAGGAAGCGGGAGCAATAAAACCAAAAATCTCTTTCTTGTCCTTCTACTTAAGGGGCAAAGAGAAGCGCTTTTGCTACTGAGAAAGCGAACGGTTAGTGCGAAGGTTCAAGACTTAGCTGAGCGTTAGCGAAGCTAGATTCTCATAGCGAGGCGCTTCGAGTTAGCGAAGCGCTATAGTAGCGCCGAAGCCCTATGTGCTATAATGCTGAGCCAAGGACGCTTCGCCCTATCTATAGAAGCAGTCAACTAAGTTCTGAACGAATTAGCTCCTTGGTAATGGCTCAATCTATAGATAGAAAGCCCTATGATGGGAAACTACCACGTTCTATTTTCATATTATATTTTCATATTACTTTTAAATTGTGTTTGTGATGAAGAAGAACCAGACATTCATGGTGCAATGGATTTTTTCTTCTTTTCATTTTGCGTTTGTGATGAAGAAGTTGCTATATATGTCTACAGTGTAATGGGGTGGTAGAATATTGCTTATTGTAATGGGGTGTAATGGGTTTTTTTTTTTTTTTTTTTTTTTTTTTTTTTTTTTTTTTTGCGTTTTGTGTCTATGATGAAAATGAAAAGTAAAATGTTCTTTGTTATCAGGAATTGATCTTTTGTCCTTTGTTATTTTTTTAAGCATAAAAATACACCAGTATAGCAATTGATCTTTTTTTGTGCAACTCCCAAAAAAAAAAAAAAAAAAAACCCAAGTAGTACCAAATACCAATCTTTATTAAATTGAAATATAGAGGAATTAAACTCTTATATTTAGTTATTTGAGGATTTCTTTTAGTATAGCGTTAACTGTTTGTCTATATACATTTAATTTCTAAATATTGTAGTATTCTCTTTACATTTAAAAAACTCATGAGACTCAATTTCAATTGTAACTTATCATGTTTAAATAATTTATTTTGAATTTTAAGTAATTAATATTTGCATTGGTATGTTGTTGAGATTCAATAGTTGTGTCTTTAAAATCAAGAGGAATTGAAAAACAATATCTAAACTTCAACATTTTTTAAATATAATGAATGCATTGAATATTTAGTGGAAGACATCAAATAAATGAAATTGAAAAATAAGAATGTGCTACCAGAGAATCGATGCTGAATTTCAATAGCTAATGTCACATCATTTGGAAAAAATTGGTAGCTTTCCCGTGCATCGCACGGGTTAGCGACTAGTTTTATCAATAGAGATATTTTTATACTAATGAGAGCATTAATTAAGTTTTAAATATTTACTAATAAATGAAAAGTAATTTTTTTATTAAAAAAAAACTAGAAAATGAATTTTTTTTTTCATTAAATATGACAATGACTGCTCATTTTTCCCAGTTTTATCATGTAGAATTTATTAATCTCCCACATACAAATGCCAAAAGTCCACAAATAAATAAATTTATACTTAAATTTTATTTAGAGATGTTAAATATATAGCTTTATAAAAATTTTAAATCATTTTTTTTTCTCTCTGTGATTTCTTGATTTGGTTTGCTGTTTTATTTTTTATTTCAATTTTTTTTATCCTTCTTTACTTCTTTGTCCCACGGTCCTAGGTCCTAGTCTGCTAGACGTTTTAAAGATTTAAAGTCTAGACAAGAAATTTTTGAAAATTTTGAGATTACACATGTATGGCTTATTTTCAAAAGTAAAAGCAATACTATTTTGAACTCAATACTTTCATGAATGACTTTTTTTCAACTTTTTATTCGTTATTAAATTAATATAATATTAATAATATAAAAATATAATAAACTAATATTGAAATTGATAAACATATATAGTATATTATGTATAAAATAATTTAATGTGTAAGTGAGTGTTTTTTTTTTTTTTTTTTTTTGGTGAATCTTTGAAATGGTTATTTGATTATATGCTTTTTTACTTATTGAATATTTGTTTGTTATTTTTGACAAATTCGATAGTAAAAATGAGAAATGAGCAATTTGAAGTTTAAATGTCTCTATTAGAAATACCACGTGATGCGAGTTGAGTTTTCAAGGCACTTAACAATTTTTTATTTTTTTTTAATAATCTCATTCAACTATTGTATATACTTAATAGTATATACAAGCTAGAATAAAAATTATTAATCTTATTTTATGTTCAATCCCTCTAAATACAAATTCTTAACTCTGCCATTGCCAGAACTAAAGAAATGAAAAGATAATTAAAAAAAAAAACTCTCTCTCTCTCTCTCTCTCTCTCTCTCTCTCTCTCTCTCTCTCTCTCCCTCCTTGTTATGTGAACTTGACACGCAGCTATGGCGATTCACTATATAGATTGTCCAACATATGATGGATCACATGCCTCTGTGAGGGTTGTGACGATCATTTTTATTTGTCTTCATAAATTTTGACACTAAAATAGCTAAATTTTGAATGAATAAATAATGTTAAATAAATTGAAGTAATAGATATGGAAGGAGAAAAAGAAAAAAAAAACAAAAAAATTACACGGTTTAGCCTTTGACGACTACATTCAATGGCGGAGCCAAGAAGACAGAACACAAAAAAATAAAATGAGTTATAGAGTTCATATACATTTGGAGTAGAGTTTCATTTATAAGAATGAAGTAGTAGATTTGTGAGTAAATAGGAACTTCTCATTTTCAGCTCAATTTTGTAATGATGATATATGTAATTTGTTTGAAAAGTTCTATTCTCAAGATCTTATTAAACAAGGGGGAAAATAAAGCTCATTTGAGAATTTAATTGTAACGTTATGAGTTTGACTTGTCAAAGCATCAACATGGGAAAAATAATTGATGAAGTTTTGAAAATAATTTGATAATATATATGGAAAAGGAAATTCTTAAGAATTCAAAAAATAATAATGGATGTAGTTTATTTATTTGAAATTGTCATTGGGCATAACTTTGATAAAATATGCTAAGTTTGTTATTTATTTATTTATTGTATAGCAAACTATATAGTCACTTGTGAGTTCTAATTAGCTCAACTGGTAAAGTCTCTAATGATTGAATAAGAAATTTAGGGTTCAATCCCTGTATATACCAAAAACCGATTGGTGTATTGGTTTGATGATAAAAAGTTATTATTAGAAGCGGATGTCATAGGTTGAAACTATCTCAAAAAAGATTGTTTGTATATATATAGAGTAACTTTGTATACTTAATTAAGTTTAAAAAGATTATAAAGTGCTTTTAAAAAATGATCTTATGTAGAGGTGTATGCATATAAGATGGGTTAAGTAATATATATTGATGGGTTATTACTATCTTTATTATTAGAAAATTAAAATTTCTATTTTTTCTGTCTTTCTCCCACACACAGGGGCAAAGCTGAGGGAGGGGGGGGGGGGGGGGGGAATTGCCCCCTTTGACTCCACCTAAAAAATTTCATAAATACCATCCTGCAGAAGTAAGCAAAACCCTATTAAATGCTTCACTTGTTTGCCTCCTCTAATATAAAGAAAAAAAAGATGCAGTCCCTAAAATAGCTTTGTTACCAAATAAAAAATGGAAAAAGATTACTCAACATTGACTAATTGAAGCATTTACGCCACTGTTAAACCATGCTACATCACTTCTATAATCTATATGTCTAATAATAGATGAAGCTAAGAGAAACTCAAATTAGAATTCCAAATTAGAGTTTCAATTTTGCGTCATGTGTCTTAAATTATTTATTCTTAAAAAGTTTTATTTCTTAATTTTAGTATCAAATGTGAGACCACATTATAAATATTCATCCAAATGAGTTATTAAGTACAAAAACCAAAGAGTCTAGAATAAATGAATCGTCAAAAAAAAAAAAAAAAAAAAAGGTGCTTCCTAATAATAAATAAGTAAATAAATAAAAAATCATGGACAATTTACATTTTATACTTAACAATATCCTTACAAAATATTTTAAAGAGTTAACAAAATATTAAAATGAGTCTCAATAGTATTTAAATTATATATATATATATATATATATATATATATATATATATATATATTATTTATTTATATATAATGTTTGTTTTTAGACCCCTTAAAACACAACCAGATTAACCTAGTTAATTAGCCAAGTGATTACTTAGTCAAATTATCAAATCTAGGTTAACACACATATATCATATTATTGTAAAGTGCGGAAAATAAAGAACACAACGATATGATAACCTAGGAAAACCAAACCGGTAAAAAACCTGGGGAGGATTTAACCTAACTATCCTCAAGGTAAAACAAATTCACTATGAAAGAATTGAAATTTACACAATAGCGACTTAGACCACTAACATCCTATTGCTACCTCGAGTAGGAAACTTGCTACCTCGAGTAGGAAACTTACTACCACGACCACGTGACAGCTCCGAGTCCACGAACTACTTCTTTTTTGGATCCCTAGCAAGTACAAGCATTCCCGCTTGTATATCTTTAACCTCTTGAATCTGCAACTGAATTAATCACCAAGCTCTCAACA
This sequence comes from Quercus berberidifolia, assembly GCA_028535905.1. Classification (NCBI taxonomy): domain Eukaryota; kingdom Viridiplantae; phylum Streptophyta; class Magnoliopsida; order Fagales; family Fagaceae; genus Quercus; species Quercus berberidifolia. The sequence goes on along the minus strand of JAPQVW010000184.1, from coordinate 20,179 downwards.
TCAATCTTGAAATTGGAAACCCTAAGTGTATGTGAAGGCAAACACCTCTAGATCTCACAGAAGATTCACACACACAGCATAAAGAGCAACTCTAAAACGTGGTTAGGGTTTTCCCTTTTATACTTAAGACAAAACATAAAACCCTACACGTCAAACGGGTTTGGGCTGAGTTGGAAATTCGGTAGAAAAAAACAATTTGTACGACTTTCGATCGATCAAGTCTAATTCTCGATCGATCGAGCCAGATAGATTTACATAGTAAATCTTGCAGTAACTCGATTCCAACTTTATGTAAAAACACATACTTTGAGTAAGTCTAAACAAGACTAAAAACGTTTTGATCATGGTTTGCTAACATTACAAAATGAAGTTTTAATACATTAGTTCCTAGTTCCTTAGAACCTAACATATAAAAATCATATTATGCATCTTATTGTATATCATTAAGTGTATCTATGCATATATATGGAGTTATAAGCTAGTATATTATAAAAGTTGGATCCTACAACTGGTGAATGCGTGCAATGATGACAAGTGGCACAATTTATATATATTTAGAATGACGTGGACAAATAGTGTCATATGACAAGTGCCATTTGTTCATAACACATCATATCTGACATGTGGCAATACATTTAATCTTAAATTAATGGTATGTTATAAATATTTTGCATTTAATACTCTTAAAAGTCGATGGTACATGTATATATAATTTAACTATATAAATATATATATTTTACAATTTACCATTCACATTTGACCATATGATAATGACAATGTAATTATAAAATATGATAACAATTTTTTTTAAAGAACTACAATTTAATGGGTTTTATTTTCTATAAAAAAAAAAAAAAAAAAAAAATCAATGAGTTGTTATATCATCTTTTGTAACTCATAATTCCTCATTTTCTTTAGTATTGTAACTCATGCCTACTCATCTTCTCAAAAAACTAAAAAATGAAAACCTTACAATTTATTAATAGACAATAAAATCTATTAACATACAACACTATGAACTCCAATTGAAACAAAAGAATCCTGACAAAAAGTTATGACTTTGTTAACTTTTCATTCTTTTTAAAGTTATTTTATCTTTTCCTTTCCATATTCTATCAAATTTATTTTCCTTTTTGAAGTTATTTTCTATTTTCTTTGATAAATAAAATAGATAGAAAATAGTTTATTTTAACATTGTTGTTGATGTTATTCACACGCAGAAAGTCACCAAGAAATTCAACAAATTTTTGAAGCCAAGAGAGAGAGACACATGGAATTTGTGAGTTTCCCATCTCTTGATGTTAATGGAGCACTATTTTGAAACTTCATTTTTTTAATTAGTGATAAAAGAAGAGGTACAAAGCTTTCCATACCATTTATCATAATGCTGATGAAGTTCTATAAATGTAGATGTTCTTCGTAGATAAGGTTACAATTTTTCTTTTTCTTTTTTGTTATATAGGAAATCTAATGCCATCTCTATTATTAATTATTGGTGTGTAGAATTTTTATTTTTTATTTATTTTTTTACATTGTTTTGTTGAAACGATTTACTTATTTATTTTAACATATTCGTTACAATTTATTTGAGCATTTACTATATATATATATAAACAAAACATTCTACAGAAATTCAAACACAAAATAATAAAAGAACACGTAAAATAACAATAAAAAGCCTTAGTATATAATAATAATAATAATAATTTCTCTTCTCAAATAAATACTCCTTTTTTATTGTTTAATAAGATGTCTACTTATAATATTTATAAATTACAGTAACCTGAAAAAATATTGTGCGAAGCATGAGCCAATATCTAGTATATATATATATATATATATATATATATAAAACTGAAGCTTTTTAAGCTCCTACAATTTTCCACGTCGGCAATACCTTAATAAATAATAATAAATCTTTAAAAAACTTCCATAATTTTCCACGTCAGCAATACCTAAATAAATAATAATAAATTATTTTTTTTCCACCAAATAAATATTACAAACCGTAGGTTTCAGCCAATACCTAAATAAATAATAATAAATCTTTTTTTTTTCCACCAAATACAAATTACAAACCATAGGTTTCAACTGCAACTATCTCAAACGCAAAATCAGTCCTAACAAAATACAAATTACAAACCGTAGGTTTCAGCCGCAACTATCTCAAACCTATCTCTCAAACGCAAAATCAGCCCTAACAAAACCCTCAATCAAACTCTCTCTATTTCAAGCTCACTCCCATCTCCTTCTTCTTCTTCTTTAACTCTCTCATTCAATGCAGCTCCTTCCTTTTCTCAGCCACAACTCCTCTGGCTAATGTCAATTTTGATTCATGGTTATTTTGTTCTTGAGTTTTTATCATCTGGGCATTGATTATTTTTTGGCCCCCTTTCTGGGCATTTGGTTTTCAGGATTGACTTGAAGAATTTGGATCGTTTTCCGTTTCTAATGTTGGACAAATTTGGATCCTTCCGTTTCTGATGTTGGACGATTTTTCAGGTATGAAGAATTCCAATTTGATCTTTTTCAAGTTTCAATTTTATTTGATTGATATGGGTTAAAATTCAAATTGAAATTGGTTTAAATGGAATAGAGCCTCAAAGTTATGTTTTAATTATATGTCTTCAATTAGGTTTTCTATCGATTTAGGGATTTCAAATTCTACAGGTTTGGTGGAGATGGTATCGATTTAATTTTTTTTCTATGTTTTTGAAAGGCCTAAGGGTCGGCCTGATGATTAATTTATTTTGGCTGAAAAATTAATTCATATTGTTGTAGATTGTGTTTTCAAAATTTTTAGTGACATGTATAGGCTGTGTGTTACAGATAGTTATGGGCTGCTGCTGGGGTTTGTTTAATTAATTTATTTTGGGTTGCTGCTGGGTTTTGTTTCAGTTTCAGGTTGCTGGAGTTATTATTATCTTTTTTTTATCTGAATTTGTTTTAATTTAGGCTTATGTTTGGATTTATAAAAAATTTAGGCTTATGTTTGGGCATGTGATTTTTTGAAAGAAAAATTCTTTTTGTTAACAGAGAATGTTCATAATATATGATTGTTTAAGGTCCTCAGATATTGTCAAGAACTGTTTTTTTCTTTTTTGTTTCTCTAAAACTACACAGTAAATTAAAACATGCATTTCTCTTTACAAAAACAGTCCAATGGACAGTGAGATTGACATTTCTTTCCATTTGATTTTTGAATTTGATTGTGATTATCAATTTTTCATATACTTACTAATATATTTATTGTTTCTATGTCTTATTGTGGTACAAATTGAATACTTTAGTGGGGTTCTTCAAACTTGGGCTTCTTCCTAGTTAAGTGATGGTATTATGATTTCTTTTGATTACATTTTTGTTTATGGTATCTTAATTTCTAATGTTGTTTCCACTTTGTAATTTTTATTTCATGTTAAATTATGCTTGATATGACTTTTGATTTTAGTTCTAATATCACATTAGCTACTGAGCATGTGAATCTGTTTCCAACTACTAAAGCTTAGAACGACCTGTTTTTTATGCTGTCTTCTAGAGCTTGCACATTTGTTTGCTACCTCCTAAAGATTGCAATCTCTGTAGTTCTGTACCTCTATAATCATAATGCACCAGAGCATGTGAATCAGTTTCCGACTATTAAAGATTGCAAAGCTAGTACCTCTTTTCTCTGAGAAATTGAACATTTTGGTACTACACACAGACAGACAGACATTGATTCATGTCTAGGTTTAGAAATATATATTATGTTACTTTCTTTTTTGCGTGCTTGGAGTTGCAAAGGATGTAGGAGTTAATTCTCTCGCTGTTGTTTTTGTGAGTAGGTATTAACTTGATTTAGGTGGTCATTTACTGCACTATTATTGATCTTCGTTATTCTGTTTTTTACAAATTATTTTAATTAAAAAAACTAAAAAAAAAAAAATTATTTTGCTGGTTCTACTTTCATTTTTGGATAAAGAGCGGCATACTTAACTGCATCGACTCAAGGTTTGTTAACAATTTTTGTAAAAGATTTTAAAAAAAAGTTCCTGTTGCATAAAAGTTATATATAAATAGTCAATATAAAACCATTAATCAGATCATTTACTGCTTTGCTACTAATACATGTATTGCACTATTTGTCTGATGTTGATAGTTTTGTTTATGAAATCTATATTTGTTCATTATTCTGTTTACTTGCTAAATAAAAGAAAAAAGAGAAACAAAAAACAATAACTCCTTTGTTTTTAGACTATTTTCATTTTAAAAAGTATATTTAACTCAGCTTAGTTGTTATACAAAATAAAAGAAATATTTCTTTTAAACGGTTGGAACATATTGTTTATTGTGATTGTTATACTCATTATAATTGTTTTTAGTTGTTTTTCCAATAATTCATTGTGAGAAGGTAAAATATTTCTTTTAAATGGTTGGAAGGTAAAATATTTGTTTTCAATCATACAACCTGCCCTTGAATATTTTGTATCTATAAAAATTCTTCTCTTGGCTTCAACTCAAACTAATAGCTACCGTACATCATTTGTAAAGGAAAAACCAAACAGCTCTGCAACCCAATTTGTTCTGTGTTAGACAGCACCTTTAAGATAATATACCCGACTGTTTTGTTCTTATTACAGAATTTGAATCTAAATTCCCAAAATTTTAAATGTTTACATAAATTTATGATCTTTTTCACTCATTTTTATTGTGTCCGTGCTTTAATTTAAAAGATATTGCATTAAACGACGTCGTTGGGTTATTTTGGCATTTTAAAAGGTGTAGGAGTGGTGGAGAAAGTAGAAGTAGAGGTGAAGATAAAGGAATATAAGTATGAGAAATTAGTTAAAGCCCTTGAAAACTTTGAAAACAGGTATTATATCTTTCTATTCTTTTTGTTTGTTTATCTAATTCTTTGACTGGATTGAAAAGAATTAGATTCCCATAGTTGTATAAAATTTGTTAACCTTGACAAACTTTAGTAGTTTTGGAAATCCTTAAACATTTTTGGCAGTTATAAATGAACAGTTAAGTTCTTTCTCAATCTAACATTTTAATCTATTTAGATTTTTATAATTTTGGGTGTGTTATTCATGGTTGATATACGTGCCAATTTGTTTGGTCTGTTATCCGCTCATCCTGTAACTCCCTTGATATCCTTGCTCCAGGAGGTATAAAACAATGCAAGAAAGCTTGGCAAGCTAAAACTTTTAGAGTTACTTCCTTTCCAATTGAGTCTAAAATCTTAACAATTTATGTTAGGTTTGTTAATTCTACTCCCAACAATCTCCCTCTATGTTCTTGATATTTGGTTCTTCATTTTGTGAATTTTAATTATTTTTATTTTGCTTCATTCATCTCTCTTCAGATATTATGATTATTTGTTGGTGATATTTCTGCATTATGGTGTTTTTAAAATAAGGCTGCTTTTGAATCAATTTGTATCTATGCTAATGGTCTATATATTGAGAATTTTAATAATAAAGGCATGCAAGATTTTGATAAAATCATGAATCTTAACTTTTGTTGAGGGCTGCAAAAGTAGGAAATGAAAATTCTGGAATTCTGCTTTTGTCTGCATAGTTTTGCAAGGCAGGAAGCTTATGATGGGGGAGCTTTAGTTGTAGAGCACCGAGAAGAATGAAGCAATCCAAGAGAGACTCTTTGTGATACTGTGTAGAGTCAACAACAATATGCTTGCACCTGTTTTCTCATATTTAATATGATAACTTAAACAAGTCTTATGAAGAAAATAATTTTTATTGATAAAATATAGTTAGTGTAGCTGCCCCCAGCAATTTAATAAGATTTTTTTGTTGATCTACAAAACTCTTTGAATATTATGATCATTTGTTATTAGTGCATGTCATATATTTTACTTTTTGTTAGTGTTTCTTTTAAATGTGATATGTAATCTTTTGATTTGAAATTTTACCCTTTTTGTTGTGAAGGCAATAACCAGTGATAGAACATCATATTATTTTTCATCTACTCAAATTGTAAATCACAACAACAAAAAGTATGTAAGCTTCTGCCTAGAATGAACATTGTAAATTGCTTCAAATGAGCAATAATTTGCTTTGTTGGCAGATTAAGAAATATTTGACAAGGTCACTATATATATATATATATATAAAGACACACGCACACCTACCTTAGTTGACCAGCTCAAATCCTAATGAAATTTGTATATTCCTTTTTGTGTGAGTTATTCCTTAAAATCCAAAGCAAAAAGGTTCATTTAAGTTGACTAAATTTCTCTCAACCCGACAAAAAATGCATTTAATTTGATTAAAAAAAATATTTAGCATTTCTAAGAACTTTTCCGTGCATCGCACGGGTTAGCGACTAGTTTGTTTAAAAGTGACTAGTTTGTTTAAAAAAGAAACTTTTATCAAGTCCCAGATTTAAGCATATCACAACTATTCATGGAACGTTTATCCCAACTTTCTTTTTTATTTATTTCATAAATTTTCAATTGATGGTGGGTCTTATATATTAATATTTTATACGAAATAATTAAAAAGAAAACTAAACATATCCTTGTACTATAGTCTCAGACCCTAAACCTCCACTATCTTCTTTCTCTTCCATACCTTAGAAATTTCAATTTCAAACTCTAGGTCAGAGACTCAGAGGTTTCTAGACTACAAATTAATCCAAATTTAAATACTTTGAAGAATAGAGACAAAAAAGTTAAATTGTACATATATATTATTTAAAAGCAATCCAAGCAATAGACGTGTATACAACTTTAAAGGTAAATTGCTATACTCTTAATATTTTTACATTCATTATTTCTCAATATATTTGATGAAATCAAATTGGATATCTAAATTTTATGTAATTAGATTAATATCTTACTTTATTGTTAGTAACTATGAATTAGTTATTTTTGTTTCCATATGAAATATATATTTGTATTTAATTGAACTTATGAAAAATCCTTAGTATAAGAATGAGTTCAAATAAAATTCTAAACAAATTGGTATACAATTTTATTTTTTTTTTGTTTTTGTTTTATTTTTTTTTTTATTTTTTTTTTTTTTTATAAATAGTCTTTAAATCTTGCCCCTTATGAATTGAAATCTTGGCTCTGTCACTGCACGCACACACAGTTATGTGATTTGAGTTTGTCATCATGTATTAATTTAATAGTTCAGTCTCCCTAACTTAAAATTCTTGGTTCCACCCTTCGATACATTGTTATTATATGATGAAGTGTGTAATACAAAAAAAGAAATAAAAAAGAAAAAAAGACCTAGTAGGGTATAGAAACTAGCATAACCAGGGTTAGGTAATGTATTTTACACTAAATTGGGCCATTTGAACCAATACATAAAATAATATAAACCCAAATATAACACCCACTAAGGTAGAAATTTAATAATACTTTCAGTTTGGAATAAAGCTCTTGAAGATATAGAATAGTCTGGGTAAGAATCACTACAAATGTCGCAAGTGATAAGATGATAACGTGACACTGATGTAAGAAGGTTGATGTGGCAGTGACTATTGGGTGACACTTGGCAAGTGACATCACGGATGATGTTGCATTGAAATTGAATTGGCACATGGACACAGAGTTATGCTTGTGCCACATAAAGTGGTACAACTTGTGTCACAACTTGCCCATGTGGTAAGTTGTGAATGGTAGATGAGTGATGGTGGGTCCATGCATGGGGACACCTCTTGACTATTCACAACTTGCCATGTGGGCATGCCACTTTATGTGGCACTAGCATAGCTCATGGACATATGATTAGATCTTCAAAAGACATATCGAAGGATGTGAAGGGATGATTTGGGCCTTTTTATTTTCTGTTCCAAAAGTTGAAAAGTGGGCTAGCCACTTCAAAGTTTCCCACTTTTGAGTTTTGGTGAAGGACCACAAAATAGCCCACGTAGGAAACATCCTGATTGAAACCCAAAGAAATCCCATGGCGTATAAGCTTTGGACACAACCATGATTTGCCATGAATGTTAATAGTGGATGAAACATGACTTTAACTGGTGTGAAATTGCCATATATGGGAGACAGTGTAGCAGATCTCCAGAATTTGTGCTCCATCGTTGTAATGGTCTAAGTGGCTGCACGACAGATCCATCAAGAAGTACGACCTAGATAAACAATATTGTGACTTCAGAAGCCTCCAATTGAGTAGTTAATATAACATATGAGAGATATTAATTAAGCTTGGCCCCAATTATGTTATTTTTGGGGAGCCTCAAATAAGTGTTATTAGTCATTTCAATAACTTTTTTTAGTTTTATTGTCTATGTAATTAATGGAACAATAATATGCATTTAAAGGAGATAATGAAACCCAATCCCAATCTGGCTGTTGTTCAAGATTGGTGCCGTTGAGAGGAGGAAATCTAGAAATGATCGATGAGATTGGGAATTTTTGAAAATTTTGTTTTTTTTTTTTTTGTTTTTTTTGTTTTTTTTTTAAACTAAAATTAATTAATGTAAATAAATTTGATTTGGCAATTTAGCTTTTAAAAACTTACGTGGCATCTCTAGCATTTTCCACCTCATTAAAAAATGTCACATCATTATTCCGTTAAACTCATAGGCAATGAAACTAATTAACAAAAGTTCATAGAAGAACTAATAATGCTCATTTTTTTAAACATTAGCTAGGGACAAATAGAGCTCATTTGAAACTTGTGGAACCAAAAGAGCACACTAGGTAAATATCAAGGGCTAGAATTGTAGTTTTGCCTAAAAAAACAAAAACCTGGTAAGGTATAGAAACTAGCATAACTAGGGTTAAGTAATGTATTTTACGCTAAATTGGGCCACTTGAACCAATACATAAAATAATATAAACCCAAATATAACACCCACTAAGGTAGAAATTTAATAATACTTTTGGTTTGGAATAAAGCTCTTGAAGATATAGAATAGTCTTAGTTAGAAACACTAAAGACATTGCAGGTGATAAGATGATAACGTGACACTGATGCAAGGTTGATGTGGCAGTGACTATTGGGTGACACTTGGCAAGTGACATCATGGATGATGTCGCATTGAAATTGAATCGGCGCATGGACATAGAGTTATGCTTGTGTCACATAAAGTGGTACAACTTGTGCCACAACTTGCCCACGTGGTGAGTTGTGAATAGTAGAGAGGTGTCCCCACATGGATCCACCATCACTCCTCTAATAATGATGGTGGGTCCATGTGGGGACACCTCTCTACTATTCACAACTCGCCATGTGGACGAGTTGTGGCACAAATAATGCCACTTTATGTGATACTAGCATAACTCATGGACATATGATTAGATCTTCAAAAGACTTATCGAAGGACGTGAAGGGATGATTTGGGCCTTTTTATTTTTTGTTCCAAAATTTGAAAAGTGGGCTGGCCATGATTTTCCATGAATGTTAATAGTGGATGAAACATGACTGTAACTGGTGTGACATTGCCATATATGGGAGATAGTGTAGCAGATCTCCAAAATTTGTGCTCCATCGTTGTAATGGTCCAAGCTGGCTGCACAACAGATCCATCAAGAAGTACGACCTAGACAAACAGTAGTGTGAGTGTGTAACTTGGGAAGCCTCCAATTGATTAGTTAATATAACATATGAGAGATATTAATTAAGCTTGGCCCCAATTATGTTATTTTTGGGGAGCCTCAAATAAGTGTTATTAGTCATTTCAATAACTTCTTTTAGTTTTATTGTCTATGTAATTAACGGAACAATAATATGCATTTAAAGGAGATAATGAAACCCAATCCCAATCTGGGTGTAGTTCAAGATTGGTGCCGTTGTGAGGAGGAAATCTAGAAATGATCGATGAGATTGGGAATTGTTGAAAATTTTTTTTTTAACTAAAATTAATTATTGTAAATAAATTTGATTTGGCAATTTAGCTTTTAAAAACTTACGTGGAATATCTAGCATTTTCCACCTCATTAAAAAATGTTACATCATTATTCCGTTAAACTCATAGGCAATGAAACTAATTAACAGAAGTTCACAGAAGAACTAATAATGCTCATTTTTTTAAACATTAAGGACAAATAGAGCTCATTTGAAACTTGAGGAACCAAAAGAGCTCACTAGGTAAACATTGAGGACTAGAATTGTAGTTTTTCCTTAAAACAAAAAAAACAAAAAAAAAAAAAAAAAAAAAAAAAAAAAAAAAAGACCTAGTATGGTATAGAAACTAGCATAACTAGGGTTAGGTAATGTATTTTATTTTAAATTGGGCTACTTGAACCAATACATAAAATAATGTAAACCCAAATATAAGACCCACTAAGGTAGAAATTTAATAATACTTTTGGTTTAGAATAAAGCTTTTGAAGATATAGAATAGTCTGGGTAAGAAACACTACAAACGTTGCAGGTGATAAGATGATAACGTGACACTGATGTAAGAAGGTTGATGTGGTAGTGACTATTGGGTGACACTTGGCAAGTGACATCATGGATGATGTCGCATTGAAATTGAATCCGCGCTTGGACATAGAGTTATGCTTATGCCACATAAAGTGGTACTACTTGTGCCACAACTTACCCACGTGGTGAGTTGTGAATGATAGAGAAGTGATGATGGGTCCATGTGGGGACACCTCTCTACTATTTACAACTCACCATTTGAGCGAGTTGTGGCACAAATTATGCCACTTTATGTGGCACTAGCATAGCTCATGGACATATGATTAGATCTTCAAAACACATATCGAAGGATGTGAAGGGATGATTTGGGCCTTTTTATTTTCTATTCCAAAAGTTGAAAAGTGGGCTGGCCACTTCAAAGTTTCCCACTTTTGAGTTTTGGTGAAGGACCACAAAATGGCCCACGTAGGAAACATCCTGATTGAAACCCAAATAAATCCCATGGTGTATAAGCTTCGGATAGAACCATGAGATTGGGAATTTTTGAAAACTTTTTTTTAACTAAAATTAATTAATGTAAATAAATTTGATTTGGCAATTTAGCTTTTAAAAAATTATGTGGCATCTCTAGCATTTTCCACCTCATTAAAAAATGTCATATCATTATTCCATTAAACTCATAGGCAATGAAACTAATTAACAGAAGTTCATAGAAGAACTAATAATGCCCATTTTTTTAAACTTTAGCTAGGGACAAATAGAGCTCATTTGAAACTTGAGGAACCAAAAGAGCTCACTAGGTAAACATCAAGGACTAGAATTGTAGTTTTGCCTAAAATAATCCTACTTTTTTTTAATTTAAAAAAAAAAAAGAAAAAAAAAAAAGAGCTTGAATAGTGTTATGTGTGTCAATAAAACCGAGAGAAATCAAATCAGGTTTTTAATCTACCCATGATAACTTGACCAGTTAGTTTATAGAGCATTAGCATGACGCTTAAGTTTCAGGTAACGCGTTCATTGCTTTATTTCCATGGTTTCTTTAAAAAAACTAGCTTGTAACCCCATGCATATGCATGAATACACTTAAAAATATATAATAAAATACATAATATAATTCTGATATATATAATTTAAGTACTATTGATAGTCATTTTTATATTTTGTTAATTCTTTAAAAAAAATTGTAAGGATATTATTAGGTATAAAATGTAAATTGTCCATATATTTTTTTTAATTATTGTGAAGCACTTTTTTCTATGATTCATTTATTTTAGACTCTTTGGTTTTTGTATTTAATAACTCACTTGGATAAAATATTTATGATGTGGTCCTACATTTGATTCTAAAATTAAGAAATAAAACTCTTTAAGAATAAATAATTTAAGACACATGGCGCAAAATTGGAACTCTAATTTGGAATTCTAATTTCAGTTTCTCTTAACTTCACCTATTATTATATATTAGCTTATAACCTCATGCATATGCATGGATACACTTAAAGATAAATAATAAGATGCATAATATAATTTATATATATATATAATTTAGATACACTTATGATTCATTTATTCTAGATTTTTTGTACTTAATAACTCACTTAGATGAATATTTATGATGATGTGGTCCCACATTTGATTTTAAAATTAAGAAATAAAATTCTTTAAGAATAAATAATTTAGGACTCATGACGCAAAACTAGAACTCTAATTTGAGTTTCTTTTAGTTTTACCTACTATTATTATATATATATATATTATCTATGATATTGTTGTGTGGATACGAGTTGTTTTTATTTATTTATTAGGAATGTCGTTGCTTATAGTTACAAATATAGTTTCACAGGAAAGTAAATATTAGAAAGGCAAGAATGCACCCTTAGGCTTTAGCGATTTGGTTAGTCTGTAAGTACAAGTTTTTGTGGGGACATTAGGTGAGAGTAGAGATACGAGGTCAAGGGATGAGGTTTAAGTCTCGAATAATGAGTTTCATACACATATATTTAGATTATGAAGAAAAATGATTTCTATCTTTAAAAAAGAATAGAAAAGAAAGACAGATCTATATAGTTTGGTTTGGAAGCAAGTCCACGTAACTATGTAGCAAGCAAAAGGCCAATAATAATAATAATAATAATAATAAAAAAGAAGGATTTACCAAAAAATAAATAAAATTAAAGGGGACTCCCGATTGCATAAGCAAAATGCTTCTAAAATTGTATAAAAATGTAAAATGGTAATTATTATTTTTTTTTAAAGAAAAAATATAGTGGGGTTTTGCATTTTTTCCTCCCACCTCTAAGAAGCCGCAAAATATAGATTAAATAAAAATCGAACTCAATTGAAACTATATACAAATTATTTAACAATGAAAAAAATTTATTATTATTATAAATGTGCTGAATATTCCTTAACAATATTTTCCTAACAACAGGTGAAAGAGAGGTAAATAAAACCCAAATACAAAAATTTAATTAGCAATTTTAAATCTTAAAATACAAAAAACAATTTTAATACATAAATATGATTCATTGAAAATTCAACTGGCACTTTGACGTGTGAAAAGATCTTCAAAGGACACGCGGAAGCTAGTGATTTGTGAAGGGATGTTTAGTGCTTTTTTATTTGCTGCACCAAAAAATGAATAGTGGGCTGGCCCTCATATGTTTCCCATTTTTGAGTTTTGGTGAACGACCACGGGATGGCTGCTTTGCAAGCAATAGATGAGCATTTCAGCGAAAGTGAAAGGCATGTGAGGCGTGCAAATTACAACTCTTTGGGATGAGAAAAGTTCTGCCACTTTGGGATGAGAAAAAAGTCAGAAAAGAAAATTCAAGCAAGCTTTGGATACAACCGTGCATGATTAGCCATGAAGGTTGACAGCGGATGAACCATGGCTACATCTGGTGCGACATTGCCGTATATGGGAAATGGAGTCGCAGGTCTCCAGAAGCACGACCTGGCCAGAAAGTGGCGTGAGCCTAGGACTAGGAGTGGGTTTGAATTTGATGGCCATGGTGAAGGTTCAATGGTGGACTCTTTGAGTTTTGAACGGAGATACGTCGAAGGCACTGGATTGAGGCCAAAGTAAAGTAGCTCTAATATCATGTTAAATAAATTGAAGTAATAGATGTAGAAGGAGAAGAGGATAGAAGAGAAAGAAATATACGGTTTGGCTTGACACTTAGCTCAATGCATGAGGCAAGTAGGCAACCTCCTAAGGTTTCCAAATTTTTACTAATAGAGATAATTCTTGTACTAGTTGGAGTATTTATTAAGTTCCTAATATTTACCAATAAATAAAAAGTAATTATTTTATTAAAGAAATATGAATTTCTTTTTATTGGATGTGACAGTGATTGTTAATTTTTCTCAGATTTAGAATGTAAAACTAAGGCCGGTTCAAGAAGTTGTAGAGCCTAAGGCGACTATTTTAAGTGGGGTCTATATTTTTATATTTTAAATATTAATAAAATTTTTATTTCACTTTTGGTATTTTTTAGATGAAAAATTACAAATTAAAATGAATCAATTGAATTACTCAATGACTATACAACTAATATAAATACTATCTATTTAGTGAAGCAACCAAATACTAAAAAATTATCATTCTCCAAAAAAAAAAATTTTAAAAAAAAAACTAAAAAATTATGATTGAAAATTTTAATAAAATTATATATTTAATATCTCTAAATAAAATTTGAGTATAAATTTATTTATTGGTGAGAGATAAATGATTTCTTCTAGCATTTTTGTGTGGGAGATTAATGAGTTCTACTGTAGATATATCTCTAGTTTATTGACAGTAGTAGAGGTTGGGCTCCTTCAAACCTTTGCGCTTTATAGTTCAAGCTTCTTGAAAATTTTCATATAGACACTTTTTCCAAAAGGGAGGGAAAAAGTCTTGATGGGTTGTGCACTTGATGTTCAAATTCAATCACAGAGAGAGTATTTAGGCCCTACATTTAACCATATCAACTCTGAGCTAATAATTAATAAGTGAATGCCATATTAAGAGCTTTCACATTGGGTGATGCAAAATCCTTTAGAATGAGAAATGCATAACACTATTAACACAAATACACAAAAAATCACCTTCATTTAATGATGCATTTTGCATATAAATTTTCATGCTTGCTGCAGTATTATTTTTGTTTGCATAATATTGTAGTATCATTCTTTACCGAGTTTATTGTTTTTATATTCTCTCTTCTCTCTTTGTCGTTCTCTTTATTGGATCATCGTCGTCTATGGCACACTTACGCCATTTAACCATTCAAACTCAATGAATAATGTGCGAACCAGGTCACACCATGTGAGAGAGGATGGAAGAAATTACGTTAACATTGGTCAAGGTCAACATGGTTCTCTTTGTGGAAACTAATGGTTCTATTATTGTATCATTTTCTTTGAGCCTTATTTCCATCTCTCTCCAATATTTTGTGATTGCAGAATGGAAGTAAATCAAAAGGGGTATTTACTTTAGTCCACAAGCACACGGAGAATCTAATCCTTTGCTTGAGCAATGCACAATTACGTGAAATTTGAAAGAAGCATCTGGCAAGGCAACTTTGCGAAACCTCCAGTTGTTTGACAATGAGCGATGGTATTGACAATAATAGTAGAGGTTGGGCCTAATTCAGGTTTCCTGGAACTTTTCGCATAGGCACTTTGTCCAAAAGCTTGTGAAGTTATGATGGGTTGTGCACTATGTTCAAATTCAATCACATATATCAGAGACTAGACTCTAGAGAGAGGGGAACATTCAGAAATTATTTAGGCCCTAGAATTTTTTTTTTTTTTTGGTAATATTTAGGCCCTAGATTTGAACTATATCAATTATCAACTCTGATCTAATAAGTGAATGCTATGTTAAGTGGATAAAAGATGCCATATTCTGGTTAGTCAATGTTAAAAGACAATTTGAGGTTGCTAAAGGCCCCAAACAGAAATCAAGGACAAATTTTAGCCTGTTAATTCCTAGGTTTAAATTTAGGCGAAAATACAAATAACACTAGTTAGGTTTAGTCAATTGTTATTTTTGTTCCTAATTTTTTTTTTTTTTTTTTGGGTGGTCAATTTGGTTTTGTAAGTTCGTATTTATTGTTCTTCTAAAAAAACAATAAAAAGTTTGTATATGCTGTCATCTTGTCACATATCCTTTTTTTTTGGGTAAATATCTTGTCACATACTCAGTTAGTTATTTTATCCATAACTCCTTAACTACGGAGCATTAAAAAATAAATTAAAATTTTGATATGTGATTTAGGAAGCACATACATTTCATTTGAGGTGTTGTATATATCTATGTCGAACACTTGACATGCTTGGGACACTTTTCCATTTGTGTTCCATTCATGTCATTTAAAAAAAAAAATGTAAGATATGGTCGGGACATGAGAAAAGAGAAATCAAATATCTTTTCACAAAACAAAGAGAGCATTCAAGCTCTGAATAGTAGTAGTATATTTGAATATAATAAATATCTTTATTTTTTGTTCGTATTCTAATTTCTAAACTTTATTTAATAGTCATGGATTTACTTTATTATACATTATTACTCACCTTCATTTTCATGGCTTCCCAACTGTTTAGTAAAGAAACCAAAAGAATCAATACACAAACCTCATCATCAAATTCAATTTCCACCAAAGATAATTGATTTATGATCATATTGAACTCATTCATATGCTGCGCTATAGGAGTGCCTTCTACCTTATTTAAATTGAACAACTTCTTTATCAGATGCACCTTATATTGTTAGCCAACAACTTTTCATACATGCCAGATAAAGCCTTCATCAAATCCATTGCGGTCTTTTCTTTAACAACATTCTGCGAAACTGATCTTAATAGAATTAATCGAATAACTCTTAATATCTGTTTATCAAGAAGGTTCCAATCTTCATCCTTCACAATTTTATGTTTCATCTCCAAAAAAGGAGATGCAACTTCTTCCCATGGAGATAATCTTCAATATCCAAAGTCTGTTCCATCAAACTTCTCAATTCCTAAAACTTTATCTTCTTCTTTGGCCATTGCTTCTACTCAAACCTATGCTTTGATATCACTTGTTGGGTCCTGAATAATATTACCACAAATATTATCAATCCCAAATAGTAATTGCACACAAGAACACAAATTTTTACGTTGAAAACTCTTTCTCTTTGAAGGGAAAAAATCATGGGAAAAACTCTGAATTAATTCACAATTATCAAATTAATTACAACAATTCTTGTATATGTCTCACAGTTAAAGAAAAATCTCTCTCATTTTTCTTTACTCTCACACACACTAATTTTCTCTCTCAAAGGCAGCACCACTTTTCTCTCTACTCTCTATTTTCTTCTCCACACATAACTCTCTCTTGGCTGTCTTTTTTTCTTTAAATGGCTCTCTCTTGGCTACTCTCCCTTTTCTCTTGTGAGGCAAACCTTGTTGCTACTATCACACCATCTTATGCGACACACACATGCTTTTTATATTTTAAAAAAAAAAACCTTCAACGGCCTTACACACCTAGTAATACTAGGATTCCTAACAATAACTTTAATTATAGTTCTTGAAGAGCACTACTCTCTACTATTTCCTAATTCTAATTGAACTAGGAGATTTCAACTTCACGTGGCCTATAAGAGCATTCTCATTAGGTGTGTCAAATGCCAAATATTTGGCATTTGACACACCAACCACCAAAAAATCTCTCATGAGATGTTCCAAATGTCATAATTTATACCACATGTGAACAGTACCATTCCAAAGATGGAACGGTATGGATTAAAATGCTAAAAAAAAAATTGTAGTTTTTGATTCATTTTCTCTTTCTTCCTTTATGACTTTCTCTCTTTTCCCTCTTTCTTTTTCTTTTTCTTCTTTCTTTCTCTGCCACTTCTTCATCTCTGTCACTCTCTTTTCCTCTTATCTTCTTCTTTCTCTAGAAGCTTCACCTTTTTTTTTTTTGGTCACTCTCTCTTTCTTTCTTCTTTTTTCTCCACCTAGACCGTTGCCATTGAGATCGGCCGTTGCCGTGGAGTTTGGCCTCATGATCGCATGTAAGTTTGGGTGTTTTTTTTTTTTTTTCCTGTTGTGGGTTTCAAGTGATTGTGGATGGTGGTGGAGTTATTTTTTGGGTTGTTGTGTGTTTTTTTTTTAATATATATATATATATATATATATATATATATATATATATATAAAGTGTTGTTGGTGGATGTGGGTTTATGCCGGTGGTGACTATCGGTGTTGTTGTGTCAGTGGTTGTCGATGGCCGTTGTTGCGGTAGTGATGGTTGTGGGTTTGTTTGATTTGGGATAGGTTTTGAGGTTTGTGAATGTGGTGGGTTGTTGTGTTGTTGTTGTTGTTGTTGTTTTTTTTTTTTTTTTTTTTTTTTTTTGTTTTCGGTTGTGGGTTTCAAGTGATTGTGGGTGGTGGTGGAGTTATTTTTTGGGTTGTTGTGTGTGTGTGTGTTTTCTTTTTTTTAATATATATATAAGGTGTTGTTGGTGGATGTGGTTTTGTGCCAATGGTGACTGTCGGTGTTGTTGTGGCAGTGGTTGTTGGTGGCCATTGTTGCGGTAGTGGTGGTTGTGGGTTTGTTTGATTTGGGATGGGTTTTGAGGTTTGTGAATGTGTTGGGTTGCTGTGGTTTTTTTTTTTTTTTTTTAAAGGTGGCATTGGTGGATGTGGGTTTGTGCTAGTGGTGGTTGTCGGTGTTGTTGCGGCAATGGTTGTTGGTGGTGTTGCGGCAGTGGTGGTTGTGTCGTTGTTGTTGTTGTTGTCGTTGTTGATGATGATGATGATGATGATAGGGAGGAGTTAATATATTATTTTAATGTATAATAAATATTATTTTAATGTATAAAATTGAATGATAAGACATCTGATGAATGAGATATTGTAAAATGATGTGGTAAAATGATTAAGTAGAATTTTGATGTGTTAAAATGACATTTTTGATGAAACAACCGATGAGAATGCTCTAAGCCACAAAAACATAAGATCATTAGAAGAGCACTACTTCAGTATGGGCTGGACTTTGTCCATGTGCACCCAACAAATTGGAACACAAAAGTGGGCCATATCGAAAATTTGTATTGATTTACATTATCCAGCCTTTGCTTCAATGCTAAAACATAAGTAGATGTCATTTTTGTTTTTTTTGATAATGTGCATATGTCATTTTTGGTGCATGGTGCTTGACTGGTTCTAATATATTATGTAAAGGATATGGTCCTGTAATTTTTTTTTAAAAGTGTTTGATTTATTTGGCTTTGAATTACTTTTGGGATATTGTTTATCGTATGCATCTGAAAACCAAATTTGATTTTCTAGGTTGTTCATAGCATATGTGTTTCATTTTTTTGGGTTGTTCATCGAAGTTTGATTTTTCTATATAGGTATATTCATTTGTCCAGCTGAAAGGTATAATAATAATAATATTAATATTATTATTATTATTATTATTATTATTATTATTATTATTATTATTATTATTATTTTTATTTTTATTATTATTATTAGATTATAGGATTTATATTAAATTTTAAAAGGCTACTTTTAGTTCAATTTTTTTTTTGAGAGGTAAACAGTTTATTCACACACACACGGGGAGTGGATTATTAGGTTGCATTATTTAATTGGACTAGGTAATGCACATGACAGACTTATTGTGGCACTTAACAGTCATATAGACAATTCTACCAATGGTTGGCTGATGCCTAAGGTATATAATTTTAGAGTGTAAAATTTAAATTCTGAAATTTTAATGTATAAAATCTAGAGATTTCTAAATTTTTGAAAATGTAGTTTGCATTTTAGCCTTTTAATAAAATTCAAACGTGATTGGCCTACCTCTTGCTTTCAGTTGGGAAAAGTATTAGGTATTTTCAGAGCATGCTGCAGCACAGACTTATTCTTCCTCACTTACCGATTCTGCTAATGCTCACTTGTTTCCCCAGTGCATGGACTGACTTCTTAATTCTTCTCCAACAACTAACAAGAAGACCAGCCTTGCCAGCCGCCACTGTTTTACTTTTCCTACGCAAATTACGTTACTTTTCCTACGCAAATTACGTTCTCTAATAGGACACCCAGCTGACTTGTCAAATTCTTCTAATTTAACCATAGATTTGGTATAGAAGGCAGTGAACTTAGGATGCACATACATGACACAAACAGACACAGGTACAATTACAAGTACATATATAATACACTGACACAGGCTAATTTTTTAAAAATTATAACACAATAGGGCATTTCAGTTCCAGATTATCATCATTCCAAAACCGGATCGAGGTAAAGGAGATCCCCTTGATCATCATTTCAGTTCCAGATTATCAAAGTAGAGAAGATCCCTTTGATCATCATTCCAAAGCCAAATCAAGGTAGAGGAGACCCCCTTGATCATCATTTCAGTTCCAAATTATCAAAGTAGAGGAAATCCCTTTGATTATCATTCCAAAGCCAAATCGAGGTAGAGGAGATCCCCTTGATCATCATTTCAGTTCTAGATCAAAGTAGAGGAGATCCCTTTGATCATCATTCCAAAGCTAGGTCGAGGTAGAGGAGATCCCCTTGATCGTCATTTCAGTTCTAGATTATCAAAGTAGAGGAGACCCCTTTGATCATCATTTTAGTTCCAAATCAAAGTAGAGGAGATCCCTTTGATCATCATTCCAAAGCCAGATCGAGGTAGAGGAGACCCCCTTAATCATCATTTCAGTTCCAATCAAAGTAGAGGAGATCCCTTTGATCATCATTCTAAAGCCAGATCGAGGTAGAGGAGATCCCCTTGATCATTAGTTCAGTTCCAGATTATCAAAGTAGAGGAGATCCTTTTGATCAT
>JAPQVW010000183.1:22500-25000 GCA_028535905.1 Quercus berberidifolia | reverse complement strand
CACAAGCCCGATAGTCGCATGGAACTTGCTTCGCGTAGCAATGGGTGAAACTAACACCGTCCGCGTTGCGATAGCGTGACCAAGCTAAACCAAGAATGCATGCATCCCCCCACCACGCGGCTACTGAGACCATCGACCCCCCGCCACTGGGCACGGGTGGGTGTGGCCTCGAGGAAAAGTGGCACCAGAGAAAGCTTTCACAATGCGTTTGATCATCACCTTAGGCTTGCTCTGCGTGGCAATGGGTGAAACTAACACCGTCCGCCTTGCAAGAGCGCGCCGCAGCTATACCACGTACACGTGAAATGCCAACCTGGGTCCACCCCGGCGATGCATTTAGGGCCCACCTCGCGCCATGGAGCACGCGGGGTTGGGTGCCTGAGGGCTCGTCATGAGCATGCCTACCCGTGGCCAAGCTCAAGAGGGGTCGCCCCTGTGCATCGCCGAATACCTCCTCCCCCCTAAAGAGCCCTTAGGAAAAAATCCGCTCTGGCACGAGGAAACATTGATTTATTGAGGAGGAATAATGGGTCATTTTCGGAGCAATTCTTGGAGTCTTGCCCTGATTTTTTGCACACATGCTAAGAAAAATCCAACCTTCAACCTGTCAAAATATGGAGGCCAGATTCAACATATTTTATTTTTTACGATTTTAGGAAGCCGGAAAATGGGAAAAATCATAAAAAATTCAAAAACGCTCGGAACGCCAAACCGCTTGCTGGAATCCTCCTCTAAAATCATGGAATGAATTTAGGGACAAAAAAATGGAAAAAGGCACGAGCCAATTTTTCCGGAGTGCGGGACGATGCGGGGCGATGCGGCACGGCGTGCACGCGGGCATGCCCCTGGGATGCCCACTGCCTGCCTGCTCGTGGGGAAATAACCTCATTTTCCAAAAAACCCTCATTTTTAGGAAATCACCCCAAATATGTGGGCAAGGCATGCAGCCAAGGCCATGGCCAAGGCATGCATCCAAGGCCAAGGCCAAGGCATGCTGGCCAAGGCAGCAGCAGCCCCCCTATGGGCATGCTGGCCAAGGCCGGGGCATGCAGCAGCCAAGGCCAAGGCAGCCCCCATGGGCAGGCAGCGAAGGCCAAGGCATGCTTGCCTGCATGCTGCCCCAAGGCCAAGGCACGCAGCCAAGGCCATGGCATGCTTGCGTGGGCACGCTGGCATGCCCCTGGGTGCAGGCAGGTGGGCACGCTGGCATGCCCCTGGGCGCAGGCAGCAGCAAGGCCCTAGCATGCCCCGTGGGCGAGGGCGTGGCATGCCCCGTGGGTGGGATGCCAAGGCCGTGGCATGCCCTTGGGACCCCTACAAGGCCATGGCAGCACTTGGGGGGGCTGCTGCTGCCAAGCCTAGATAGCCTCTTCGGACACCTCCAACTCTTTCCCCCCCTAAAGAGCGCTTAGGAAAAAATCCTCTCTGGCACGAGGAAACATTGATTTGTTGAGGAGGAATAATGGGTCTTTTTTGGAGCAATTCTTGGAGTCTTGCCCTGATTTTTTGTACACATGCTAAGAAAAATCTAACCTTCAACCTGCCAAAATTTGGTGGCCATATTCAACATATTTTATTTTTTATGATTTTCGGAATCCAGAAAATAGGAAAAATCATAAAAAATTCAAAACTGCTCGGAACGCCGAACCGCTTGTTGGAAACGTCCTCTAAAATCATGGACTGAATTTAGGAACACAAAAAGGGGAAAAGGCACGAGCCAATTTTGCCGGAGTGCGGGACGATGCGGGGCGATGCGGCGTGGCGTGCATGCGGGCATGCCCCTGGGCACCCTGCCATGCCCAACGCCAGCCTCTTTGGGGGAAAATAACCTCCTTTTCCAAAAAACCCTCATTTTTTGGGAAATCACTCGAAATTTGTGGGCAAGGCAGCAGCCAAGGCCAAGGCACGCAGCCAAGGCCAAGGCATGCGGCCAAGGCCATGGCATGCAGCCAAGGCCGTGGCATGCATGCTGCCAAGGCCAGGGGCTGCCCCCCATGGCACGCAGCCAAGGCCAAGGCATGCAGCCCCCCATGGCACGCAGCCAAGGCCAAGGCATGCTGCCAAGGCCAAGGCACGCAGCCAAGGCCATGGAGGCAGGCAGCCAAGGCCAAGGCACGCAGCCAAGGCCAAGGCAGCCCCCGCACGCACCATGCAGCACGCAGCCAAGGCATGCAGCCCCCCAAGGCATGCTGCCAAGGCCATGGCACGCTGCCAAGGCCAAGGCACGCAGCCAAGGCCAAGGCATGCAGCCCCCCAAGGCATGCTGCCAAGGCCAAGGCACGCAGCCAAGGCCAAGGCATGCAGCCCCCCCATGGCATGCAGCCATGGCCAAGGCACGCAGCCAAGGCCAAGGCATGCAGCCCCCCCATGGCATGCAGCCAAGGGCAAGGCATGCTGCCAAGGCCAAGGCACGCAGCCAAGGCCAAGGCATGCAAGGCCAAGGCATGCAGCCCCCCAAGGCACGCAGCCAAGGCCAAGGCATGCAGCCCCCCAAGGCACG
>JAPQVW010000182.1:0-37368 GCA_028535905.1 Quercus berberidifolia | reverse complement strand
AGCACTTGTTTATGTTTGAGTAACCATACAATTTTGTGACTTGTTTGTTTGGACTGGGACTCTATTTTTGGGTAAAGTGGGATTTTATTCGATTAAACCCCTGATACCTCGTTTTTAAACGTCACAAGTATGTATGTTTTTTTTATTCAGCCAATTTGTCCCACTGTTGGGCAGAGGCCTCCCCCACATTGTTGTCGAGTTTGTTTAATTGTCAATTATACTTCAGCGGATAAAGTATAAATAAGCAGATGTTTAAAATTTTAAATTAATAAAATTAACAAAAAACATCAGCTTCTCGCTAGACCTAATCGAAAATATGCTTACCTATATAACCATATCATTAACGGTAGGAAGGTTATGAATTGGTATATTTAATACGTGATATGATAAGAGAAATCGTGGACCCGCTTTTTATGGCTCAAGAGCTGAAGAGCTCATCGAATTCATTAAAATGAATGTGAATTTCACTGGTCTGTTTTTGTTTTTCAAAGAATTTCAATTCAATGCATCGACAAAAGTCAAGAACAAAATAAATTGATAGGTACCAGGTTGACAGGTAGGATCTGCTGTAAAAGGAAAAAATAAGATTCAAGTTAATAAAAAAACAAAAATGGGCTACCCCATCTGTGTTTTTTTTTAAATCTTTGTACCGATCAAACCTCCGGGATTTATTTATTTGAGTAAAATTCAGAATCCTTGAGGAAAATTATAGCAAGTTGATGGAACTTGTTTTTTTTTATTTAGAAATCATTAAGGAAAATAATATGTTAAAAACAGTATCCAGTTGGACTTTTTACCCAACATATTGTGTCCAAAGTAGGTATACTACCAATAATTATAAGTCACGGTAAGGTAACGGATTTTTGAGAAGAGATTCAAATTTGATACCGAACGTATCAGATCTGAATTTCTTTTCAAAAATCCGTCGTTGACCGTTTTAAATTCGGTTGAACAGACAAAAAAACCGCAAATTATGCCGCATTAGGCCACAACCTGGTCCCCATGAGGTGTCACCTTACCCACCACCGCATATAAATTACACGAAAAACTTATTATTACTTACAAAACACGGCTGGCTTCGCTCGCCGATAAAGTATAGGTCCATTGCGTGGTAACGTGGCGACCATCTCCTCTAACGAATTTCTGGCTTTTATCTCTAAACAGTTAGTGATCTGTGACAAGCCAGAAATTTTATAAAATGGTCCCTCATTACAAAAAGGTTAGGGGCCCCTGGCTTAGAGGCTAGGCCTTTGGGCCCAACGAACACAATATTTATTATATATTTATTAGAATAAGGTGTTACGTACGATTTGCAGTGACGCAGGTATGTGACGTGTAGTAATTGTTGGGCCTATACATAAACTAGACAATTCACACAGCATCATCTAGCCCCAAGCTAAGCAGAGCTTGTGTTTTGGGTACAAGATAACTGATACACATAATACAATACATTACAAAGATAGATATTTTTCTATTATATATATATATATATTTTCTATACATAGAAAACACTCAGAACACCTGGAACAAATATCTCCAGATCGTAAGAACATTTGTCCCGAAGCGGGAATGGAACCCGCAACGAGATCGTCTGATTTGCCAATAGTAAGTTGTTGGGCAATAAATATTACTTCTTCTTTTCTATTGCAGCCGCCGTTAGCAATGCGAGTGGCTCTCGCATCGTCGGCGGAGACATCACCTCCATCGAGAACTACCCCAGCATCGTTCAAGTGGAGTTCAGGACCGGCATCTTCTGGAGTCAGTCCTGTGCAGCCAACATCATCACGCATAACAGGGTGCTATCAGCTGCTCACTGCTTTGAGGGCATGTAAGTATACCTGATGAACCATTGAATTGATGAACTCTGACGCAGCGGGCGAAGGTCCTTCACCCGATCGTATAATTATTTGTCCCGAGGCCCGCCTCGGGCTCGATCTGCAGATAGATATTTGTCCCGAGGCCCGCTTCGGGCTCGATCTGCAGATATTTTCTTAGATTTTCGTCACATAGTCAATACCTCTAGGGAAATCTCTCGCTTTTTCGAACTACAATACGTTTTTACATAAGTTTTTTCTTCTTGATAATATATTTTCTACTTGAAACTATAAGTATGCACGCACTCTTGGCGTCACGCGGCAAGCGCTGTGTTAATAAAGACAATTAAGCCAATTTTATTAACTTTCTGTATGATTGAAAAACTTATTTAGGGTCGTAGTGGGAGGGCGTGGGGGGGGGGGAGTCTTGGCATACACTACGGGTGATCATCAAGGGGGGAGGGGCGGCAAAAATGGAAAAATGGGTCACATAGTATGGGAACGTTCGCTTAAGCTTGCAAGAGTTGAATAATGTAATTGAAGCTTAATGTTTTATATTTGATTCCAGCTTCTACTCGAGCGCAAACCGTCGCATTCGTGCTGGAAGCAGTAACCGCAACAGCGGCGGCGTTGTCATTAATGTCGACAACAGGGTCAACCACCCCGACTACGGCTGGAGAAACAACAATGCTGACATTTCAGTCGTTAGGCTTATGTCATCTCTCAACCTTGGAACCCCTGAGATCCAATCTATTCCTATTTTGTCACTGGGCTTCGTGCTGCCTGACAATTTACCAGTTATTCATGCTGGTTGGGGCACCACTTCGGTAAGTTAGGGAGATTTCGAAACAGAATCAGTCAGTCACTACTGTGGTCAGTTCAAGTATTATCTAAGCAGAAATTGAGTCAATTTGAGTCAATTCGCACCCCCCACCCTCTTGTCATCAAAAGTACGCAAAGCTCTTATGCTCCCTTCTATGCTTACGTAAGCATTGGGTTGACAAATCCAATTGGACCGAACAAGCGACCAGTTAAAAGCGGTTTTTTCTCTACTTCCGATTCTTCTACCTTGACTTGTTTACAAACGTTTCAAATCGAATTTGGCTGGAGTTATAGTGCATACAATAAACTAGTCATGAACGTCTTTCAAATTGCTCGAAACCCTTATCATTCAGGCTGGTGGTTCAACATCATCGGTGCTGCGTGACGTGACCATCTTCACCATCAATAATGAGCTCTGCAGACAGAGATACGCAGCAAGGCCGATCCCCGCCACCGTCACAGAGAACATGATCTGTGCTGGTATCCTGGATGTCGGCGGCAAGGATGCTTGTCAGGTAAACGATTTATCTATGTATAATGCCTTTCGTAGCTAACATGGTCCGTCAAGTGCTAGTGTGTCGCGCGCTGAGGGTTTCGAACTTTTGTCAATTATACAAATACATTATTATAGGTATTATAGTTACCGAATTTCCGACAACCGCTGGGGTAAACGTGTTCTTGAGTGGAGACCGCGACTCGGCAAACGTAGTGTAGGACGCCTCCGGCCAGGTGGGATGATGATCTGCGAAGGACTGCAGGCAGATGCTGGATTGCGGCAAGCTGAAGACAGGGCGCTATGGCGCTCATTAGGGGAGGCCTATGTTCAGCAGTGGAATTATAATCATAATCAATCATTTATTTACAAGAATACATCATTATTATACAATATGTCAGATCTTAAGACTATCTTAGTAAGTAATTGTATTCAACCTGCACGCAGGCGTGCAAATATTGTGTGTGAGTCAATAAAAGTTCATAAGTTATATTAGTCATAGGACTAATATAGGTTGATGATTATGATATTTTAGGTACCAGTTAGAAATCGTTGATTGGGTATTAATTCTCATTTTTGAGGGAGAAAATATATGAAATATATAAAATATATGAAATATATTTTCTCAAAAAAATGAAACTTCATTTTTATATAAATTATAGTAGATTCTTTTTATTTAGATACTAGCGATTCGCCCCGGCTTTGCACGGGTGAAATTTACAAGATGCAAAAGATATACCCGTCGAAGCCGGCGGCGGCCCCCCAACTGGTACCGCCGCCACCGCTATGTCCCTGCATTTTAAATCTGTAAAATCTACGAAAATAGTCATTTAAATTCCATGCTGTAAAGGGCCATATTAATCTATAACCAAATTCACAATAAATTTAAGGTACTTGATTGTATAAGGATTAATGCTGTATTGCTTTAAATCGACATATACCATCGTGGATTTTTTGTAGACCTTTTTAAGGTGTACAATACTGTAGTACCTACATTATTTTGATCTATCTCGTAGGGTTCAGCCAGCGTTCGTAATGTAAGCGCAAAAAATGAGTTTATTTACGACATCACATTAGAAACCTCTTAAGTTATCAGTGTTTATCTACTATATTATGCATGTATTATACATATAAACCTTCCTTTTGAATCACTCTATCTATTAAAAATAACCCCATCAAAATCCGTTGCGTAGTTTTAAAGATCTAAGCATACATAGGGACCGACAACGGGAAGCGGCTTTGTTTTATACTATGTAGAGACTTACAAAAATAAATTGAAAAGAGACATGACAAAACACATAATGTATAATAATAGGCGGCGTTATCGCTTAGAAGCGATCTTTTCAGAATTGTTGACATAGTCGGATTTAGTTTTTTTACTAATTTCTTGATTACTTGCTTTCAGGGTGATTCTGGTGGTCCTCTTTACTACGACAACATCCTGGTTGGCATCGTGTCGTGGGGTGCCGGTTGCGCCGAGGCCCACTTCCCTGGCGTTAGTACACGCGTCGCCTCCTACACCGACTGGGTCGTACAAACCGCTGCTCAGTAATAAATGGATTTTTTAATTGTATTGTTTTTTACTTACATTCGCGGCGTAAGAATCTACCCCTCCAACTCAGCCCGTGGATGCCGTAAGGGTTAAGGGCTAAGGGAAGGACCATTTTGTGCTGTGCGGCAGTTGTGTGGTCAAGATCTGCGACAACCTTATGCATAACCTTATGCATCGAGATATTTTATGCTCAAAACTATCTATATAGGTAGATAGAAAATTATTTATGCACAACTAACAAACAAAATAAAAATTACATAACATGTGACAATTGGCGGTCAAGCAAAACACAAGGCATAACTGCTGTAGATCGAACTGATACAACTCGTCGTCAAGCTCCACCAAGGCTTTATTTCTTAAAATACAAAATACAAGAAAAAAGTACAAGAATTATAAGTTAGTACCTTCATGGGCGTACCCAGCTTTTGGCCCAGGGGGGTGGGGGCAAATGAAGAGTAGACCCGGCGTCAAGCAAAAAACGTAAAAAGTAATTAACGGTGAGCAGAGTCAACCGCGAATTTTTGGAGCTTGTTTCGTCTCTTTGAGTATAATTAAGCAAATAACAAAGAAATGATAGCGAACGAAGTGAGCCCCGACAATTTTAAGAACTTTGCGGTGGTAAATGAATAAGCTATGCATATAAATACGTGGTAGTTTTGGAGTTTGGTGCCACCGCTTTTTTTTTACTTTTTCGTTGTTTTGCGGTGGTTGAGAAAATTGTTATAAAATATCTTTTTACTATATAAATATCGGCGAATGAAGCGAGCCTTGTTTTAAATTGGTGATGCATGCTTAGCAAGCCAAGGAAAGCTAAGACGATGGCGAACAGAGATAGCCGCATCACTTTGCGTTTTTTTTTTGCGTTAACATAAGTAAGGTATTCAAAAAAATATAACGGCGAGCGGAGCGAGCCGCCGAAATTCTAGTTAGTTTTTCGGGTGCTCACAGTCTAGGTAAGAAGAGTTCCATAGTATTCCAAAGTAAATAACAGCTAGCGACGCGAGCCCTGAAAATTTTGGAAAGTTTGCGGTGGCTGAGATGATTGTTAAAGAAACGAATACTAAATAAATATTGGCAAGTGGAGTGACCTTTTTAATAAGCCAAGAAAGCTGATAATGATCGAAGAATTTTTTTTTTCTCATTTCTCATGAGTAGTCTTAAGCACAACCTAAAGACTAACTGTGACTGTGACGAACTTTAAGTTGCGAAATGGAGTGTAGACCCACGACAAGACGCACAGTGGATCGAAAATCAGCTTTCAAAGACACAGGGAATAAAAAAATCATGTGTTTTTGTGCTTCAAACGGCTTCCAGTAATCATTATTTTGCCTAAATAAAATATATTATGTGATACAATTTCGCTGCCATAATGACGAGTTATAATTTTCAACAATCAAACTTTCATTCTCTATCCATGTAGGTACACGTATCAGAACACATTTTTTGAAATTAATCATTTCATACCTACCTATTTTTAATTTAACTGCCTACCAACGTTTAACTCCGAGTTCAGGGGAGGGCAGCTGGGTTCCAGGGGGGCAGCTGCCCCCCCTTGCCCCTCCCTGGGTACGCCCATGAGTACCTTACAGTGTAAGGTTATTTAGAATTCTTGTACTTTAAGCCTACTACGCCTAAAGCCTATGTGAAAGGTAACCCTTTCAAATAGGCAGCTATTGAATGCATTTTGATTAGGTACCTAATATTATGATATGATAACATTTAGGTATACAATAATAGCCAAGCCACGGCGGTCGATCTATTGGTCGATCTCAAGTGAACCGTTTGGTTAGAAGTAAAACACAGATGCGGAAATATCTTCTGTTTTCAAGAAAACATAACTTGACCGATGATGTAAGGTATACAAGAAGAAAGCTGGTTGTCAATGTCAATTGAGGTGGTGCAATTGCCCCACCCTTGCTCTCTGACCCGAAGCTAAGAATTTTTGGGCAAAATAAATAATACAATGAGAAAATTAAATATTACCTAATAGGGTATTAACACCCATTTCTGAAAAGTGTCTTAATTAGATTCTATAGTGCTCATAAACCACTAAAAAAAACTCTTTTTTTTTCAATCGATATGTGCCATAACATGAATTTAAATTTTACATTTTCAAAACTTCGCGCGTAATTGACGAAAACGCTGGACGCAGTGGACGCCATATTGCTCTGTGATAATGACGTCAGTTGGCTGTGTAAACAAATACGTACCTCTATGGATACGCTGATTAGTTAACACTTTTTTGTTTTACATAGCCGTATGACGCAACAACATGGCATCAATTTCATGGTGTTATAAAACAGAATAAAAAAACTGAAAACTAAGAATTGAATTTTAAAATTTATTTTGATATTTTAGGAACTAAAACTAACATTTCCCGACTGGTTTTTGGCTAAGCTATCTCAGTAATATATTTTTATCTTTGTTTTCGTATAGAGTAAAATACCCTATTGAGGTACTTTTAAAATTACCACGCGAAACAATGCAGTACGTCTCGATGAATCTAGCACGCATGCACAGAGATTGAGGCGAGTGATTTGCGATTTCCAATTAAATTTATGCTCTCGCGCCCCATCCCCGGGGCAAAACGTCACGCACCATCAGCGGGGTACCAGATTAGGCGAATTATAGTAGATTTAGGGCTACCTTTGGGGGTCAAATGGCGACCAAAAATCCAATCGGCTACCAATAGCATTTTAGGCTACTTAGAAAAAAAGAACGGGTGACTTAGGCTACAAACTTCAGGATATCCCCAAATTTATTAAATAATTTCTTGATAATTATGTACACGTATGTATGTGTTCTGGCTACTCAACAACCGATGACTTACACACCCTCAACCAGATAATAGAGAAGTTTAATGTCTACTAATTTACTTGAGCAAGTTAGTTTTCTTCGAAAATGGGCAGTACAAAGAGATCGGTCGCAATATCGAAAATGCCTTGAAGAAAAGTACTGGTCATGAAGGAAAACCTTCAATGACGACTCATGTATTCTGCGCGTTCTCACCTATGAAGCACAAACGTGGTCTTTGACCGAATCTCAAAAAATCCAACTCAAGGCCTCTGCCCAAAGGGCAATGGGAGCGTAGCGTGCTTGGAGTAAAGAGGAATGATCGAATCCGGAACACCACGCTACGATCCAAAACTGGAATCGCCGACGTTGGGTACAAGACTGACTCAAATGGGACAGGGCGGGGCACGTGAGCCGCATGCATCCAGAAAGGTAGGCCCAAATCGTCACACAGTGGGTGCCTGAGGACGGGGCGATGCCGCCGAGGCAGACCTATGATACGCTGGCGAGACGATTTCGACGTATTCCGGGTAGATTGGTGGGACCTGGCCAATGAAGGAGATTCCTGAAAGAGTTTGGGGAACAATAAAATTACATTAAAATAATGTATCAACGGTTCGAGGTAAAATATAAATTCAATCCATTGGACACCCCTTCCATTAATTACATGAAACATTTAGGGGGCGGGGCGGGTCCCAGAAAATGTCACGTAATTATTTTTCTCCAATAAAAAGTGTAATAAACTTCTTTCTCTCTCTAAAATATGTATAAACATACCTACCAACTTACAAGTTTAATTAGTATGCGAACGCCATTGATTGTTTAGCTGCCAACGGCTAGCCACGAGGCGAGAGGCAGCCAGGCAGCATTCTCTTTCGGGTTTATAGGCAGGACAAAGCCGTACTTTTTGTACTGAATTATTATAGAGGTAAGTAATAATAATTTATGTACAGCTAAACTGGATGTTTTGGAAATTTTGTCCAGTTTATAGGCAAAATATTATCATATATGTTTAATTACTTTAATATAAAATTTACTTGTTATAGTTTACGTTCACACAGTTATCGGTTACCGTTTACCACTTCAAAATTGTTAGGTAATGTGTAGTAATTTATCTTCATGACGGATAAAAAAACTGCTCTAGTTTTGACGAAAACTTCGCACACCACTTTAATTTTGTGCCCAAAGTAACAATTTATGATACTTTTTGAGTAATAGTCCATAATTATTTACAGAATGAGTAGAAGAGCAAGAATAATTTTGAGCATGGCAGTTGGTAATTAAAATAACGAATTAGATAGCTTACAAAACCGGCCCGTTATTAACTCTCAACAAATTCAAGAATGTGATTTTCCAGCAAGCACATAACAACGGGTAAGGTTTATTGTGAAGCGGATTGCCAGTCAGTCAACCTAACCCTAACAATTTGACCATAATTAAGTTTTTCAAACTGAGGACATACTACCATCTGCTATACGAACTCAAGAGAGACCAACCTTTTTCCCCGACAACACTCAGGAAACTCACATAGCAGCACTCGGTGGACAAGAAAGAGAAACAGCAAATGATAATTTTGATACGTACTCCTACCCTGAAAGCCAGCCTGATCACAATATATCGTTGTTAAGTGATGAATTGATGATGCTTAATAACTTAAAAAACATCATAAAAAATCATTCTACCTCCTAGCGACTCATCTGACAGCGACTCTGACGACAGTGGCACGAACTATTCTACGTGATCTAGTTCATCTGATTTTTCCTAGGAAGATAATGGAAAGGATTCTGATTTTTCTACCTGAGAAACACATAGAGACAAAACGGATTAAGTACTAATTGTTTTCACTCCAACCTTCCAGGGATGATAACGAATCCAACAACATGAAATGCAGCCTTCAAATACAGAAACTGAACCACCTATCATAGAGACTGAACAACTACAACCACCCAGTATTAACATCCCAGCCCCCTAGTATTGACACCCATCCCCCTAACATTGACACCCAGCCCCCTAGCATTGACATTGGCACCCAGCCCCCTAGTATTGCCGGTTGTTTTTTATACGTCATTTAACTACACAAAAATACTCGTGTAGTTTTCTATGTCTGTTTTTGATCCCATGTCCGTCTATAAAAAAAACAAGATCCGTCAAGTGCGAGTGTGACTCGCGCGCCGAGGTTTTCGAAATTTTGCAGATTATACAAATATCTACTATAGGTACGAGTTAGACTTCACTATCTAATGAATATCTATAAGCAGTTGGTACAAACGCTCTGAAAACTGATATTATAAAAACATTCCTTTTTTCAAAAAATCGTGTTCTAAATTTTGTTTTGGCTCTCCTGTAAAAAGTGAGGTTTTTTTTGTTTGTGGCCGTTTTGCATTCAATGAGCGACATATAGTTCGCTTCATGTAAAAGAACGCTGGCCAAGCAATGACGTTTCATGAAACGTCATTGTGACCAAGGAACATTTACATCCATTCTACCGTTCTTTTTATGTGACGCGACCTCTACTTTGAGTCTAGTTAGAAGCGTTAGGTGTGGTGATAACATGCTCCGGTAGTCGGTTGTAGGGGTGTCAGCACCAGTCTCGCCTCCTACACCAATTGGATCGTAGGTAAATAATGCTGTTTAGGTTTTGAGTAGGTAATAAATTGATTTTGTAATAAAGTATTATTTTCTGTAATCATCAATTATTCATCTATTCTTACCTTCTGCTTGATATTATACCTACCTCCGGCCAATGAACAGTGGCAAACACATAAATTGGATGTTTTCTGAACCTGTGTGTCTGTCTGTCTGTGGCTATGGTAGCCCCCAAACTATGTCGATGAACCGATACCTACTTTTTTTCCATAAAAGGAGGAGGTTCTCAATTCGGGGCGTAAGTTTTTTTTTACTTATGTAAGTACCTATCATATCTCCGCCAATAGTTATCCAATTTCAATGATTCTTTTTTTCTAATGTATAGATAATGATTCCAAGGTGGTCCCATAAAAATTTGTTGAAAAAATTGTTATTCACGAGAGATTAGTGTTTATCCCGGAAAACTTGAAAAAACCACTTAATGCTGTAGAGCAGTGTTTTTTCAGTCTTTTTGATTTCGCGACCCCATTACAGGTTGAAAATTCTGGCGACCCCCTTTTGTCATAGAAAGACAAAGAAATACCTAATAAAATTTAATTAAAAGACTACGTTAATGATTTTTTTCAATTTTGGTAGGTACATTTATCTATTATTCAGATCTACTCTGCAAGAAGCCGCGAGAGTTTTGAATGTAAGTACCTACGAGGTAAGTTGGTAAAGCTAACGCGCGACTTAATTTGGATGCCATTTCGCGCGGGAAAAACTGCGACGGTGGCGACGTTGCCAAACCGCGTTGTTGTTGCGGCAACAGGAAGCACCCCGCGCGCGCCACCCGCCGCCGCCCGTTCTTTTGTTTTATTTTAACTATCATGTCACTCAGAAAAAGCGCAGTCAATGATAAGTACGGACGTCATTCTTTTGTTTTTCTCTTGCTCCTCGCGTTTGTAAAATGGATAAGTTTCTCAAAAGATCGCAGCCTTCAACATCTGGTACGAGTGTCAATAGCGGTGGTAGTGAACCTAAACCGAAAAAAAATAGACATTACGATGACAGTTATTTGAAATACGGGTTCACAGTCATAAATAATAAACCTCAATGTGTAATTTGCGGCGATGTTTTATCTCGGGAGAGTATGAAACCATCAAAGCTTATGCGGCATCTCACAACCAAGCATCAAAAAGAAGCTGATAAGCCGTTGGATTTCTTTGAACGAAAGTTGAAAGCTCTTAGTCAGCAGCAAAATACTTTGATTCAGGTAATAAAACAGTATTTTTCTAGTCTCCACGAAGTCTGATGACCTCGGTGGTTCAGTGGTCACCATACCGGCTTACCACGCCAAAGGTGCCGGGTTCGATTCCCGGCCAGGCAGAAACTTGAATGCCATGAAATGATGTATTTTAATTTCTGTGACTGGTCTGGGCGTTTATATGTATACTATGTATGTATTTATGCAAATATATAAGTAATATATCCGCCAATCTAGCACTCATAACACAAGCATATTAGTTGCTTACTTTGGGTCTAGACTAGACGGCGTTGTGTGTGTCCAAAGATATTTATTATTTATTTATTTAGAAAGTGTTGTTAAAACCCTCAATGCGTTTAAGGTGGGTGCGAACCCCT
The DNA here is from genome assembly GCA_028535905.1 of Quercus berberidifolia. Classification (NCBI taxonomy): domain Eukaryota; kingdom Viridiplantae; phylum Streptophyta; class Magnoliopsida; order Fagales; family Fagaceae; genus Quercus; species Quercus berberidifolia. The sequence continues at coordinate 25,685 of JAPQVW010000182.1, read as the reverse complement.
AAGTTTTCATACGAATGTACTTGTCGATTCATTTGGAAACTGCATCCCCGATTTTAATGAAATTTAGCATATTACATAATTGGATAACAGCTATGTTTGTATCGTTTTAGTTTTTCAAAAAACATAATCAACATTAAATGAGAGCGAAATTACTAAATTCCATAGAAAATGAATTTTCGCTTTCATTTAATAATGATTACGTTTTACGAAAAACTAAATCGATACAAACATAGCTATTTGTTATCCGATTATGTATACAAAATTTCATTGAAATCGGGGATGCCGTTTCGAAACGAATCGAAAAGTCGTTTGTGAGGCTTCGGTGTTCACACCCACCTTAAGCGATAAGCTCAAGTCGAGTCTATTCTGTTGTTTGCATACCTACAACTTTTTATTATACTTAATTTTGCTGTGCGCGTGCTTAATTTTTATTGACTATGACACTTTTATATTGTTTGGTTTATTTTCAGGCATCCAGTGTCAATGAGTCAGCATTATTAGCTAGCTACAAAGTCGCGTATCGAGTCGCTAAAGCAGGGAAACCACATACAATTGCCGAAAATCTTATTTTGCCAGCAGCTCTTGATATGGTTGAAATTATGGTCAGTAAGCAGGAGGCAAACAAGTTAAAAAACATACCACTTTCTGATAATACTATTTCACGCAGAATAAACGATATGGCCAATGATATTCAAGAACAAGTAGTCGAAAAATTAAAGAACAGCCAACATTTTGCTTTGCAGTTTGACGAATCTACAGATGTTTCAGATTGTGCTCAGTTTGTAGTATTTGTGCGCTTTGAAGCAGACGAGAGTATCATGGAAGAAATATTATTTTGCAAAGCACTTCCTGCAAACACTTCTGGCCAGTGTTTGTACGATATGTTTTTAGAAAGCACTTGCGACTACGATATTGATTGGAAAAAATGTATCGCTATTTGTAGCGATGGCGCTAAAGCTATGACTGGCAAAAATAGCGGACTAGTTGCGAAATTAAAATCAATAATGCCAAACATATCCTGGACACACTGTTTTCTTCATCGACAGGCTCTAGCTGCTAAGGTAGTACCTTCTGATTTAAATGACGTGCTCAAGGAGGTAATAAAAATTGTGAATTCTATCAAAGGTAAAGCCTTGCAAACCCGGCTATTCAGAATCGTTTGTGAAGATATGGGCTCGCTTCATCAAAATCTCCTTTATCACACAGAGGTCAGGTGGCTATCCAAAGGAAAGGTATTGACAAGAGTTCTAGAACTGAGAGCTGAATTGTTAATGTTCTTACAAGATGCAAAATCTGAATATGCTAATCGTTTTTGTGACTCTATTTGGCTCTTGAAATTAGCATTTTTGGCAGATCTTTTTAGCCACCTTAATAATTTGAACAAGAACCTCCAAGGTCGAGAAGAAAATATTTTGACAGCTAAAGATAAAGTCAAAGCATTTCACGCAAAACTTCGTTTGTGGTCATCCTCTCTGCAAAACAATATATTTGAGTCTTTTCCATGTGTTCAGAAAATTGTTGAAGATAACGCATCAGATCAAAGTTTTGTAGTAAGGGCTCACATTCCTTGCATGATACAGAGCTTACATACATAATTTACAAGAGAAACTTTTGACATACTTTCCAGATTTGCACTCTGAAGCTGACAATGGGCGTAGATGGATTTTAAACCCTTTTTTGGACAAGTCAATAGATCTGGCTGATGTCACCACAAATATAAAAGAATCTCTTCTAGATTTAGCTGCTGATGGCATGCTTAAATTGGAATTTTATTCGCAAAGTGTCGACGTATTTTGGATGAAAAGAAAACACGAATATCCAGAGCTGGCAAGGGAAGCTCTAAAATTGTTAGTGCCATTCGCCACTTCATACTTGTGTGAACTGACATTTTCTGCAATGGTAGACATTAAAACTAAAAAGAGAAATAGACTGCAATTAGAAAATGATTTGATTATTAACGTTTCAAAAATAGCACCACGATTTGATAATCTTTTGAAAAATAAACAAGCCCATTCTTCTCACTAAAATTGTGTTTTTATTGTAGTGTTAGAACCTTGCCTTTTTCTTTCAGTCGGCGACCCCCCGAGTAAGGCTTTGCGACCCCCGTAGGGGTCGCGACCCACAGATTGAAAAACACTGCTGTAGAGGAATCACGACTACCTAGCTACAACAATTTTGGTGATATCTTCGCCAATTGTTAATACTTAGATTTTTGATGATTCTTTCATTGTTGTATAAAGGTTGATTGAGACCGTTGAAGACGGTTTTTAGTTTTTTAAAATAATTAAATTATGATCTGATCGAATTGCTTTACTTATAATGTTTGGTAAAGCTCCATCTCTGAACAAAGCATGAAACAAATGGCAGAGGTTCGCTTGTAAGCCGCAAGCGACAGTTGCACTTCCAACACTTTCGCCGAGGTGGCGCTGCTGTTCAGAAATTACTCTTCACAAGACCATAGATAAAGTTGTATATTTTGTCTATGACAAGACCTTTGTCTTATGAGTTACTAGCGATCCGTCCCGGCTTTGCACGGGTGCAATTCAGAAAATGCAAATATATACCCTTGCGAAGCCGGGGCGCATCGCTAGTATAGCCTATGTCACTCCCGAGTAATGTAGCTTCCCAACAGTGAAATAATTTTTCAAATCGCTCCAGTAGTTTCGTAGCCCATTCCGGGCAAACAAACAAACAATCAAATCTTTCCTCTTTATAATATTAGTATAGATGAATGACACAAAGAAACCTCTATTCTGTAATCTCGATCCAGTATTCTATGTTCCTATAAATCGGAAATTATTTTCCAATAAATTTTCCAGAGACCTTAACTTATTAGGTCTAATTCTAATAGGGGGAAGTGATCTGCACTGACATCTCGTATGGGAGTATTTGTCCATTCTCCAACCAGCCAAACTCCTTGAAATATAGGTACCGGAGCAGGACTTTTGGTGATTGACAGCTTCGTTTCAGCTTTTCTGATGGTGTGGATGAGGGGGGCGGGGGGGTAGATAACAACGGTTGATGACAAATACTATTGGGCATTGTAAAATAATCCGGTCACGTGCGAGTCGGCTCACACAAGAAGGGTTCCGTACCATACTTGATATAATTTCACAAAAGACACAAAGGAAATCCTAAAAACAGAATTTTGATCGCAAAAAAGCAATAAGCGGGCCAAGTGCGAGAAGACTTGCACACGAAGGGTTCCGTACCATCGTATAAAACTATTTCCCAAAAGCAACCCTAAGAAACAATTCTTTATGAATCGATAAAAACCAAAAAGCCGACATGACCCGGTCACCCATCCTATTACTGACCGCGCACAACGTTGCTTAACATAAAAATAATCCATAACTAACAAAATTTCAGTATTTTCAGTTATTAACCATATTGTTACACTAGATAACATAGGAAGGTCAAACATTACTAATTCAACTTTTAGAAAATTAAAATGGTATAGAATTAAAAAAAAAAATCGTTTACAAAATTTGACTAGGAATGCTAGGAATGGAATATCAGAATATGAACTCATATATTGACTGACATGGTAAAAGGGTTGCGATTGGAAGAGAGATTTTAATTTTAGTTTAAATAAATTGTGAAGGCTTGTTATTTCCCATGTCAAATCATTAAATTACGAATACTTAATTCATACTTATAATATCAAAGTTAACCGACAAAGCTGCTTATTATCCGATTAACTATCAAAGAACACCACCTTAAGCTATCTACCATTTTTTGTTGGTATTTTTTCTACAGGTTTTTTTATGAATGTATTTTTTCATTCATAAAAAAACGTGTAGCTCTATTTTAACAGGCGTACCCAATGCAATAGAGTAATTAGTCTTAACATATTTAACACTAGCTGTTGCCCGCGGCTTCACACGCCCTTATCCAGGATAAAAAGTAGCCTATGTTTGATTCCAGGTCTAGGGTTACATCTATGCAAAATTTCAGCTCAATCGGTTCAGTAGTTTTGGCGTGATCAAGCCACAAACATCCATCCATCCAAACTTTCACATTTCTAATTTAGTGTGATTAAAGTATCATAAAAATAAACCTACCTAAAAAAAACCTATAATTAAAATTGTCAGTCAAATATTCCCTACCAAGACAAATCAGTAAATATTAAGATAAAAACGTATAGTTCAAAAAAACCGTTGGTATAGGGTACGTATACCTCCTGATTAGGTACTTAATTAAATAATAACTAGATTTAACTACCTAAACTCCCAATTAAATCGGAGAAGGCGTCTGATATAGGTAATCTAAACAACAATTTAAATCATTAGGCAGCATCTAACTTTTTGAAATAAAACTCAACAATAAGAGCTAACACAGTTTGGGACCTAGGCAATTCCCGGGGCGCGATCAATATCTTCCCTCCAATCCTGAGGGAGGCTCGACGCATGCGCACTTTAACGTCATCCCGCCTTGAGCATCCCTCGCGCAGGCGTCAAACATTATCTCACCGGGAAAACCGGGCGAACAACAAAATTATCCTGATATTCCTGAAATAAGTGGTTATTTTGATTACCTGTGGCAATGAGTCCAGAAAGAGAGAACGAAGGTGAGTTTCTTAAGTTTCTGTGAGATTTTGAATGTTTTGCAGGTGCAATTTGTGCAAAGACAGTATGGTGCTAAGTAGGTCATTAAACTGCACAGATATGTGCAGTATTACCGACCGTTGCAGTTTTTGGTTTTGATCATGTTGTTTGTCAATTCTTATCGAAGTCGCTGTTTTTATTCAACCTTTTTTAATCCTATGATTGTGATACCGGATACGTTTCTAATCCATTTATTGTAATAAATACCAGATAGTATACTGACATGGGTTACATCCAAGGCGGATAAGATTATCTAATAACATAAAATATTAGTAGGGCTAAAACATGAGTTTCTATAAAATAAAGAAATGGTAAAAACAGTTTTTAGTAGAGAAACATGAATACCATAGTCAGTGCAGTTCATGTTTAGTTTACCACGCTAGCCGAAATAAATGAATGTTGTTTGTTTGCAATATTGATCACGAATCCCTTTCAGGGTCCCCAGACATGTCAGAATCGATTGACGAGCTGAAAGAACGCCTATCCTCCATGAAACGTCTCATGGAAGAACGTAAGGCAAGGAGTGGACAGAAAGACCTTCTGCAAGGACAATCCCGCACCCTCAAGGGAGCCAGCATCATCGACGGTAACTTCCTGGCGTTTGTGTTCGGGTCATCTCTGTTTATCATCATCAGCGTTTCAATTTACGCGTTTTATAATCTATACACTGCAGTACTGAGAAAGTTTCCTTCGACTCATACGGAACTGTAAGCAGGTAGAATTTATATTTTATTGGAAGATTGTACAAAGGAATGGGAACAAAATTGTTTAAGGTATGGATGAATGGACTAATTCAAACGCATAGAAAATGGACCGGACTGCAGAAAAATTTAAGAAATCACAACGCAAAATGGAATGAGAAACTTAATAATGGGTGATACGCAAAATGCTGGTGGGAAAAATCCACAATTACTGATATTATTAGCTGGAAAACATGGATAAAACACTTCGTGAAGGGTGGACACAGCTTATTGGCAACAATATAACTAATGGATGCAATACACGCACAGAACTTATGTTGCACACGCCTTTATAATTATTAGGAACATTTGTTTTACCCTATGATAGATTACTGCTTTTTCCTGTGCTAATTAATGGATATCGAATTGACCTAGAAACTTTTCTTTATATAACTTTGTGTACGCTGTTCTTTATCATTCTTAAAATAATTACTTGATATTATTACTGTTACATAGAAACCAATATTTCAATCAATTGATATTAGTTTTTGTAAGTAAATAATAGTTAAAATATACAACTAATAATTCATCTAACTAAAATAAGAAACTTAACAATAAGAAACCAGCGCTTCATCGGTACCTGGTGCAAATAGATGGTAGCGGTGCGTTTCGATAGGTATACGCAAGTTTACTTGTATAACTAACTTTTTACTGACATACACTCTTCACTTTTATAGATTTCTTACTGAAATAGACATTTCTAAACGACGTTAAAAAAAGTGACGGTTTTACAATGCGATGCGTAGTTTTTTGCTGTTACTGAAGTGTTTCAGTTGTAGAGAGAAACATTGATGTACCTAGTATAGATAGATCAATAATTTTATTTGCATAAAAGTGCTTGCATATTTTGATGTGTCAAAAATATTTAGACACGTTTAAAACCACTTTCCTCTGACTGACAAAAATTTGGAAATAGACGTCAAATTAACTTATGTTCAGGTCAGAAATACCTATCCAATAATTTAGCACAGATAGCTATTCGAAGCAGGTTGGTGGGAGGGAGTTCATACATTTACTGGCAAGGTCCTTTGGTTAGATTATAGTCAATAAATAGTCAATCATTTATTGCATACTCTAAGTTATAAATAAGTGTTAATAATCAAAGTAATAGTATCACTATGGACCCTGCTGGGACCATATGGAGAGAGAGAGGAGGACGTCATTGTTACTATTTATATTTTACTATTTTGCATATTTCATATCAAAAGTCAAAAGTGCTTACTTTTGACGAATATTTAAACGAAAATCTTGGGTTCTTGTTATTATAGTGCGTAAGCCCTCGCACTTGGAGTAATCTTAAATTTTTGGGATATTAATTAATTTCTTAGAAAAATCTTGGGACACTCTTACTTCACTCAATCACTCTACACAATCGTGGTTCTCTTCGTACAGTCAGAACAAGATATAAAGATTTTCAAGCGAAAATCTTTATTTTACAAGACTGTTTCCGAATTCCTAGTGATTATGGTTGTTAAAATTTAATTCCAAGCTTGGTTATGTTCTCGGAAGGCAGCGGCAGAGTGAGCTGAGTTTTGACCATTTTCAATGGAAAGGTCAAAAAAAACAAAGGTGGGTCAAAAGTCCGCTTTCACTGTTGTCCGAAAATGTTACCTAAAGTGAAAATTACAAGTTAACAGTCAGGATCTCTTATTACGCTATAATGTTCTTTTTAGTAAGCATTTGACTTTAAGTGTGGTTTTGTCAACCATTTAAGTAGGTTTATGTACATAGAAGATAAGGTTTTGTCTACGTATTTAATGTAGAAATTCTTAACATGCCCCCAGATCAGTAGGTAACTGTAATAGAATTAAGTATAAATAATCAACTTAACATTTACTATTTAATCAACCGTAGATTATAAATTATGGTAAGTTAGAATTTTGAATAAATCAATTTGACTCTAAAAGCTGTTTTATTTACCTTTTATAACCAACTTCAAAACAGCAGGAGGTTCTCAATTCGGCTATATGTTTTTTTATGTGTTTATGTTACTTCATCACTCCGCTAATTATCCGAGTTTGATGATTATGTCACTATTGTATAGACACAGTGGCGGCGTAACGTAGGTATTAACCTACGTTACGCCGCCACTGTCTCTACTACTATACTAGGTAGGGTACTAACCCGGGGCGGTTTTATATCATGCAACACACCCCCCCGCCCCTCCTCTTAAAAAAGCCTAAACAAAAATAGTGAATCGCCTTGGGGTGGTGGTTGACAATCCTGACTCCTAACTCCTAAAAGTATAAGTGACGGCGAACGAAGCCTCGAAATATTTATAGAGATTTTTTCGGATCTTTGAGTAATAGTAAGCAAGAAATGACAGCGAGCGAAGTGAGCTCCGATAAATTGGTGGTAGATAAAAAGCTATGATAAATCGAGCTGTGGTAATTTTGGAGTTTGGTGAGGTCGGGTTAGCAAGAAAGAGAAGGAAGCTAAGACAACGGCGAGCGGATATCACCGCGGCATTTTTTTTCGGCGATTAACAAAAACGTAATATTAATACAAAAAGATGACGCCGAAATTTTTTGTTACTATTAAGGGTGGTCACATTCTAGTTAAAAAATCAAAAAAATAACAGCGAGCCTTAAACATTTTGGAGAGTTTGTGACGGCTGAGAAAATAAATATCGGCGAGTGGAGTGAGCCTTAGCGTTTGTTTTGATATTGGTAATCATACTTAACAAGCCAAGGAAGCTAAGATAATGATCTTAGAACATTATTTTAAGGTTATTTGGCGATTAACAACAAAATAGGATGTCAACAAACCAAACTTTATAGAATTACTGGCGAGCGAAGCGAGCCGCCCAAATTTTTTATGACTAGGCTGTACGTGTGAGTAGTCGTTGTCTTCCCGTGTGAGTTGTCGTTGATCTTGGAACTAAGGGGTAGAGAATGATCCCGCCGTGGTTCCGAGCCGATTTTATTGACGACCGATGTGGCGCAGCGGGCGAAGGTCTGCCTGCGACGCGGATGGTTGCGGGTTCGATTCCCGCCCGGAACAAAATATTTGTGTGCTCCACAGAAATTTGTTCCGGAGGTCTGGGTGTTTACTATGTATAATAAAAAATATCTATCTATGTAATACATTGTATTATGTGTATCAGTCATCTAGTACCCATAACACAAGCTCTGCTTATCTTGGGGCTAGGTGATGCTGTGTGGTGTGTCCGGCATTATTTATTTATTTATTTTATTTTATTTATTTATTTCCGAGGGAGTATTTATATCCTGTAAAACGTAAAAAACAACTTAATTCTATAAAGGATTCCTTTATAGAGGAATTCTTTAGAGGTAATACTTAAACCTTACCAAGTGACAAGTTTCACTTTATTTATTTTCAAACAAATAGATTTGTGTCAGAATACTAATAATAAATGACTACTAGATAAAATTATCAGTTAAAAATCAAATCAGAAAAATTACGAAATTACAATAAATAGAATGTCACAACAAAAAATAATAATATACATGAATACACAGATAATAAATTAAATTAAAACAAATCAGGTACTCTACACAGTCCAAGTAAGTAAAAACTTCTGGGATCAAGGTACAAGCCTCTCATTCATGAGCTTGATTTGGATGGGACTGGCAATCATCAATTTTGTTTATCTATTGTACCTATTGTAATTTGATTCAAATGATATATTAACTACCCATCCATGGGTGTATTGATTTTCTGTTCCTAATCGTGCCGCAGAGAGGGAACAAGCTATTGGCTCAATAGGTGTTAAACGGTAGTAGTAGATCTACAAATCACACAGATTTAACGACGAGCCTTTAGACTTATTGGCGATATCTTGCGGCGACTAAGTTCCAAAGTCTCATATGTACACTATCGCAAGTTGTCTTGCCTCTCGATCTTATATAGGATATTATTTTGGAGAATGCTCACAGGAACTTCATGACTTGATCCCACTGTCTTCCTTCCACTCCAGGTTAAATAGACAATCAGCGCAGTACCACTCTTTTCTTGTAAATATTCCTTCGAATCTACTATGCGGTTCTCCTCTACCTTTATCATTCGTACCGCTAAGGTTTATAGCTCACTGCCAGCTTCTGTTTTTCCAGCCAACTACAACCTGGGTCTCTTCAAGACAAGAGTGACTAGGTGTCTTCTAGACCTGCGTGATGCATCGTCGGCCACATCGTCACTTACCATCAGGTGAGATTGTGGACAAACGAAGGACTTTTCACGAGAAAAAACACCTCACAGGTTAGAAATGTACCCTACAAAATATTGTCCGCCGTTCACTCTTTAAATTCGATTTCCACAAACCAGTTTTAAAGCTTTACAAAACGACTTGCAAATAAGACTGTTGTACAAAACACGTGTTAAGTTATACTTAATCTGCACCTAGCACTTCTAACCACATGAAAACACACTCTAGTTCAGTGAAATAGAGTCTACAATGCAGTGAAATGAAAATGTTACAATTGGTGAGCTCTTGGCATGCATAATGTAGTTTTCAAATTGGCCAAATGCAGTGGAAGCTGTCGATTTGCATTTGGAAATTTAAATTGTGTTTGTATAAACTGCTCTCAGGTGTTGGAAATTTCAGTGAAACATATATAATTTGGGACAGAAGGGGAAATAAGGCCTTTTTCGACTAAAGCCAATCAGAACTGTGTAAAAATAATATAACCGCGTCAAAAAACCATTGTGACATGTGATAGGTAGGTATCTTTAATGGTGGCCTTTTTATACATCTTATTTCTCGCAATTCGCAAGTATTTGTAATTTACCTAGGTATCAAAATTAATGAAAACTACAATTAAATGATACAAACAACTAAAAAAAAATTTTAATTACAATTAAAACGGTGGAGCTAACTGCAGACTGTTGCAAACAATCTAAAATTAGCTCAACTCATCCTTAACAACACCAATCGGAAGCGTGCTCAAGACGCTGGCTGCATTGCCGTGCTGCATGGCAAAGCTGATGCGCTGCGATCAAAAATTTAGTATAAACTAATTTTTGTGACATTAATTAAGATGATAAACCGGCCAAGTGCGAGACGATTCGTAAAAACAAACGTAGAGCAAAAATAATTTTGTTTTAATATTTCCCCTTTTACTTTAATTTTAATAATTATTTTGTTTCTATTAATTGTTGTTATAGCGGCAAGACACACATTCTGTGAAAATATCAACTAGGTATTTACCTTTTACGGTTCATGAGATCGAGCCCGCTAACAGATGAGCATACGGACAAACCGACATCAGAGGTTTAGTAAAAGGGTCCCGTTTTCACCGTTCGGGTATGAAACCCTGTAAAATGGTGTTTGCCAGAGAGCTATCACCAAATTAAACCCATCACATACTGTACAATTTTAGTATTGTTTTTACGAATAAAGAACCTAAGATACAGGTTTATCCTAGTCTTAAACCTTTTTAAATAAACTTTATTATTATCAATATTCGTTATTATTATAATTAAAATGATGACTGGGGTCTGGTCCAGGCCAATACAAAAGAAAAACTAAACAAATTGCCCAATGGATTTTGGAAATAAATGTACAAATAAGAATGAATAGGTGGCGGCGCTAGTGTAAATCGGGGTAGCGCCATAGAATCAGATATGATTATATCTGATTCTAGCCCGTAGCTCTAGAATCAGATATGATTATATCTGATTCTAGCCCGCAGCTCTAGGCCACGACATACTTACAAAGAGTGTAAAGTTGTCATGTTTTCAACTTTACACTCTTTGTAAGTTGCTACTTTGTCAGGATTTACAAAGTTTTAGCTTATCTTAACTTTACAGGCAAAGTTTGCACAAAAAGTCAGTCGTGAAAATGTATTTTGTGAGTATTTTAGCATAATGTATGGCGTAGTCTGTACGGTGTGTCTGTATGGTGTGTCTGTTTGAAAATATCAAGAATTATTTATTACTGTCTCACTTACTAATTTTATATACCATAGAGACTAAGAAGCTTTCAGACAAACCGAAATACGGTTTACGTTAGCTATAGATTAAATAAACACTTACTGTAAAACATAAAATAAATGAAAATGAAAACTAAAAGCCTAATCAGATTTCCTTCAATATGAAAAACAGCAAACAAATAAAAAATACATCTGGATAACATCTAAATACTGACTTGAAACGGCGGAAATTCTGACTAATGGCAACACTGACTATCTCTGACATCAGGTTGTAACATTAACGATCTGTTTATCCCTCTCTCTCTTATTCATAACTGTATAACTTACCGTAAGTTAGAGAGAGATGGTGAGATTAGAAGTTAGTACGTGGATTGAATAAGTATGGCTGTGACGGCCGAAATGATAAAATTGCTGTGTTAATGAAAGCTTTCTAGTGATGGTAAGTTATCTGCTACTGTTTTAACGAATAACGTACATTGCAGAGGGTAAATATAGCTGACAGTAACATAATAGCGACTCAGACAGTACGTAGTGACTTAATATTTCAAGATATAAAAAATAAGATGTGTTCGTAGACCGTAGACCTTATCGGTCTTTCGTAGCATCATCGAATTTCGTAGACGTTCCGTACCTACTTGTTACGAATATTTCGTAGACGTTTCGTAGGCATAACGAATTTTCGTAGCCGTTCGTAGAATCTAACCCAGGAAAAAAAAGATTAACTACCAAATATTTCGTAAGCTACAAATAAAATAACTTCCGTAAACCAACTCATAGTTTTGTAGACAAAAATATCACATTAAATGATTTTCGTATAAAGCACCTCAATTGAATCTTAAACTTTACGATAAATAATTGTAGACTTTTAACTCAAACATATTAGTCTTACTTCAACATCTTACCACTCAAGCTCTATCTTTTCAAATTATAGAGGCACTTATTGATTTATTTCGATGTTGACAAGCAACCCACGGTTTTGTAATATATCGTAAGTAACTCTTAATCTTGGAGCTTCTGAGCTGTAACGACGTAACAATACCAGCTTTTTGCTTTCAGACATTGAGTTTTCGCTTCCCATCCCTAAACCCCCACCCCGGCAGAACAAAGTAACAGGTAAAGGTACTGCCTCGCTCACTGGAGCTCAGTACTTCGCGAACTCTCCTGCAGAACAGTCGACAGCCACACATGACTTAGAAAAAAACAATTTATTTGTGTTTTATTGAGCTGTAGAACGAGAGAACTAAGGTATGTTTAGACTATAATCTTTATGGCCGTGTTAGATTTATTAAACACCAGTTTTATGATATTTTTGTCTAGGAACGTTAGAAGGAATTAATTATTTATTGATATTTACCTCGGCTTTGTAATTAATTCCTTGAATACACAGTATTCGCTCGTTAGTAAATTATTAATGCTTTTAGTATATCAAGGACAGATTTATAAAGTACCACAATGTCTTTGTTTAAACAGTTTATGATTCTAACTACGAAAAAAAAAAACAAATTCCTACGGAATTAAAGATATTACAATTAATTCGCAAATAAACTGGATACTGCTGCCGTAGGCTACTATATTTTCGTGGAAATATTTTCAGAGACTTCAGTGGGAGCAGTATTTTTTAATTACATTTAATGGAAACGTGTGGTTAAAACCTTTTTACGAAATTATACTTTTAGCGTTTGTTTTTGCGGTTTGCTTATGTTTCACTCGTTTGCTTTTCGAGTCGATGATAAATGGATTTAGCGAACAAAGGAATCTGTTGCGCTTTTCAACAAGTATGTGGGACAACTCCAGTATTTTGGGTTAGGAAATGTCTCGCCTCCTCAAAAAATGGCCCAAGTGCGCTTTTTCCCTTCTTTTTAAAATAGTTACGGAATAACTGGCCCGAATCAAAATTCAAGAGCGGCCCAGTTCTCCCCTGTTGCGACAAGACTCGATTATTACTTTTCAGTTTGAGAAGTGAAAACGACTACTCAGCCATGAGTAGATTTTATTTATTGAGGGTTCCGTATCCAAAGCACTATGTACGTAGCAAGCTGGCTACCTTATGTGCCTGTAATTTTTGTCAAAAGGTGCCATTAATAACTGTCAAAAATAGCTGTCCACCGCTTAATACAGCCTTAGAGTGGACCAAAGGCGAAAACGTGAAATTAACCACCGCTAATCCATCAATAAATAAATAAATAATGCTGGACTGAATTTTCACTAGCCCTAAGCTAATAGCTTGTTTAGCTTGAAGCTAAGCAAGCGGAGTTTGTAGTATTGGTACTAGATTGAAGAACTGATATACCTATTTTATAATAGAAAAGTAAGAATCAATGGAAAGTACTTACCCGGATGAGCCCTGTAAAAGAGCATCGTTACAGGCCTCTATCTTTTTGACTATTCTGTTAGACGACAGTTTCACATTTGACCTCGTAGCAGACCTGGGTACAAATATTACCCTGCTTAGGGACTCAAACCTACGTTTATTCTCAGTTCGGTAGTTACTTTTATGTTGCGCCACAATGCGACGAGAGGTTTGTTTAAAAGGTTTTCTTTGTACAAAATATGTAGGTTTGAGGTTAATATTTTATGGTTTGCATGGCGTAGTGGTTTTATACGTGACTGTGATGATGGAGTACGCAGGTCGGTTCTAATTTGCGGGGAAAATGTTAGAAATGGCGCTATTCTGAAAGCAGTGCGTGATGTTAGTCCCGCTAGAAAATCGCAAAACTAGGTAACTAGCAGTAAGGTTACTGCTATATACATAAGTTGATGAACTTAAAAAATACTAAAAGCCCCATTTTTTATAACGCGTGTGACGAGCCCCCGATGGGGAATCATTTCGGGTTTTCAAAAATTTATCAGAGCGTTTCTGTTCGAAGCGACCGAGATCTGGTGATCTGGCGCAGCATTGCTATACAGCAGGACAATGCAGCCAGCGCGTCTCGGGGTCGCTTTCAATTGGTACTGTTGATATGGTTTAGTTGACCTACCTCTAGGTTGTTCGCAACAGTCTGCAATTAGCTGAACTGTTTCAATTGTAAATACGGCATTGAAAATAATTCCGGTTCTATCCACTAAAAATACAGCTTAAGCATCTCTTTTAAATACGACTTTTCATACTTTTTTGTGTACCTATGTAAAATGACTTTCAATTCTGTAGCCTCCACATTTCTGGAAATAAAGCGCTATTCCTGAGTAATACAGAAGTTTTCTCATTTTCGGGCTTCTGAAGTACCTCATTCACTTTCACCTTATTTCAGGTTTTGTAAACCTTCAAGAGACATATTTTACCTACGCCAAAGTTATTGGAGAAAGAAAGTGTTTTTAGTTGCTCGTAATGGGATTTAGCAAGTACGGCTTTGCTTTTATGCCTTTGAAAGTTTTTTTGTAAGAATAATAACAAAATAGATTTATTTGAGCCTTATAAAATGTCAGCCCGAACGTCACAAAATGGCTTCTGATTCAGCATACATTTCTAAATTTAATTATTTATGTAGTATTCACATCATTTATGAATACTTACATATGGAATAAGTCACCTGTAACATACTTATGTCATTAATACAATAACTATGAGCATGGGTTGATTGTTAGCAAGCTAGCAACCAGCTCTGGTCTTCCGTCAGATCCATTTCATTCGCGTCTATACACATAAATAAATAAATAAAATAATAAAATAATAAAATAAATAATGCCGGACAATCCACACCTCATCTAGCCCCCAGATAAGCAGAGCTTGTGTTATGGGTACTAGATGACTGATACACATAATACAATGTGTTACATAGATAGATATTTTTATACAATCACATTTTGAATGAAATAATGGTTGGATAATGTTTTGAAAAACAACATCTATTGAATTCAGTAAGTCTTATAGCAGGTTGTTTCTGCGCTGATATAATCAACGCTTAAATCTTTTGTCAAAAATTCTGTCTCTTGCCGAATTGAAGTTGACAAGAGTTTTAATCGATTGAGAATCGATTGAGAAAGATTAGTCAATGAAGAGTTAAAAAAAACTATATTTACCTTAGAACTCAATAGATGACGCGAAGCTATTGCGTTGCGGTAGAATATACATAGGTTCTCATTGGAATGTTATGTCTAATTATGCAGGGTCTATGCCATCTAAATTTGACAGACCCAAAGCCATAGCCCATACCCATAGCCTCTTTTCAGTCTGGTCAATTTATTTTTGACGAATAAGAAAACGCTACAATGAGTATAGAGATGATCAGCATCCGGCTGTTAGGCCTTTTCACCTCCTAATGGTAGAAGCCATTGAGGCGTTTATCAGGAGATGCCTATGTCCAGGACATAAGCAAAGGCTGAGAATGGGTTGTTGGTTATGCATTCTTTATTTCTGAGAAACGGTTTAATCTGTCTGAAAAGTTACATAATTATTTTCGTAGCGTCGAGTCTTAAGGTTGACTCAGATCTACTGTGCAATTACGCAAAAATCAACAATCCTATAACATTTCAACTATGACATTTGAAAGCCATTTCATGGCCTTCGTAATTTGCAATTGTGTGGATAGGACGCGCGAAGGTCATGATGACGATAGCTTTGAAATGTCAATTGGAAATTTAGGATGGGTGGTTTTTAGGTATTCGCACAGCTGGACTGCACCACTGCCGTGCAGCACAAATATGTGTATTCAAATATGGCCTTTAACTGATAATTATTTGATATATTTCATATTATTGTGTATTATGTGTATCAGTCATCTAGTAGCCATAACACAAGCTCTGCTTATCTTGGGGCTAGATGATGCTGTGTGGATTGTCCGGCATTATTTATTTATTTATTATTTATATTCATGGCTTCAGATAACATACAGCATGTGAGCATTTGAAGCTTGCGGTAAGCTTTAAAGGTTACAAGTTTAAGCCCAAATTTAAATGCTTATTTTTGTGCTGCGCAGTAGCGGTGCTGGATGTATGTATGTGCTATTATGTCCTTTAAGCTTTGAAATGTAAATGTAGATCGGAATTATTTATTAGTTATCAGAACGAATGTGTATTGAATTTCAACAAAGCTTTTAGTTCAAAAAATCGGCCTAATTCGTTTTTAATATCTGTAATTGAAAAAGCTTTCAACATGATGACCTAGCTATTAAATACATATTATATTAATAAGACTAGGTTTTACCGTGACTATTATCACTGGCAGTTGGACACCATTAATTATAATAAAAAAATTCTGAACAAAATTTAATACCTACTTTTAATTTAAAATATTAACACCGTTTATTGTTGTTGTTGTTTGTTGTTTATTAGTTAGTTGTTGTTTGTAATATATACACTGTTTTATGTTTTGTGGGACTAATACTAATCCCTTGGGAATAAATTTTTTATAAGACTGTTTTGGGATTATTCTCTATATAATAGCAAAAGAAACCTCAAATGTGGTCAAAATCATCAAGGGAGTTATCGACGTAACATTAAAAAAACATACATACAGCATGCATACAGCCGAACAACGAACCTCCATTTTTATTAAAGTCAGTTAAAAAAGTAGGTGAGGTTATAACGTCTCTCGAGGGAGGATGTTTGAGTAATAGTCAGACAGACAGATTAAAGATAGACAGAGTCTTTTTTTAAGTCGGCATAAAGAACAAAACTGTGTTTTTTGGTTTATTTACCACCTTAGCGATGCGAAAACACTTCAATACATATATAAATTTGTTATTCAGACACACATTCAAAATACAACAATTAATTTCATTGTACAAGTTCTTAGCCTAAAACAAAAAAAAACACATTATATGAAAATTGTATTTTATATAAACATAATATATACCTTTATATAATAGAAACAAATTAGAACTAGTATTTACAATTGAAACAGCTGAGCCAACTGCAGATTGTTGCAAACGATCTACAGGTAGCTCAACTCATTCATATCAATATATACCTACACATGTACCTACCATCTATTTTTACAGGCGTTCCCAGTCTACATATTTAACACTAAAACTCATTAAACATTATTATCATAAAATAAACTACCTAACATATACTCCGTCCACGCTCTTATTTTATTTTTGATAGTTCGACTGACAATCAAATAGTCATGTCCTAATCGTTTACTGATTTGATTTTTTGTAACAATCGGTTTTATTTATAAAGAAGTTATAATTGATTTTGTTGTTTTTGCTCAACATTTTGTATTATTTTACAGACGCACTCAGGCGTCTAAATGACATTATTTTTATAATCCGAATATTTAGCACAATAAAATCGTTTTATTTTTGTCTATTTAATACCTACTTACTTTATGCCCGCGGCATTAAACGCATTTTCCGGAATAAAAGTTATTTCATTTCTTTTCATGGAAAAATCAACGAGAATTATTTTTGTTTATTACGAAAAATGAAAACTTTCGTGAGTCCCGGTATTTTTCGAGTCGACCGATTTACATCGCTATTTTTGTGTCTGTGAAATATTGCATTCTGTCATTCATTCTTCAATCACTCACCTGTCAACAATTAGAGAACTTCAAATGCGTGCATCTGCCAAAAAGAAAATAAGTGCGTGGAAATCGGGCAACTAAAAGAGTCTGTCAAAAAAAAAATTGCTAAGAAAAAGAAGTAAAATTCGTCTAATGTGTCCATTTTGGCTGGGTGCTATATCAGAAAGTTCCCGCTGTTCCCAATATGCCAGTTTCACTTAGCCAACCGAAAAATAGACAGAAGGTAAACTTCTAAAGTGCTCAGAATCTAGACTCGATGCCTCAACAGAAATAGGCTATTGATCGACCTGGATACAGGCTGCTTAAGCGATAAATTTAGTTGATGTAAAAGGTCAGAATGTGAATTTTCGCCGTGAAAATAGCCATAAAATTTGGAAAATGTTTATCTAGGTGTTCCTGAAGGGGCGTTAGGGTCGCGACGGGTATAGAGTAATGAATAAATAAAATGTAAATACATGTACTTATTTTAACACCTCTACTGCCACCTCTACTATCACCAATCCGCCTGCTAAGCATGTTGATGAGTGATAATGATCGAATGATCGTGATTTCTCTCACATAAAAAAGCGAAAAAAGAACATACGCCCCAAATTGAGAAACTCATCTTCCGTTTTTGTAAGTCCGCTAAAAATCCGCGTTCAAAAAAAATTGGAATTCAATACCTATGAATCATTTTACTGTCCAAGCTATAAGTAAACTTGTTTAAAAACCTACGTGCTTGTAACAATCCATTTAAAAATTAACTTTGTAAAAGCATATCAAAATTGCAATGAAACAAAAAAGAAACCGTAATGGGGTACTGTCAGCTACATAAACAACTTAATAAAACTCTTTTTCAGGGTTCCGTACCGCAAAAGGAAAAAAGGAATCCTTATAGGATCACTTTGGTGTCCGTCTGTCTGTCAAGACTTTTTTCTCAGGAACACGTGGAGATAATATCAAGTTGAAAGTAACATCAAATACTCAATTCCTTGGAGCGATGACAAAATCAAACTTCGGTTATCGCAATCAGAAGATACAGCCTTATATACCCGCTTATTTTCACACTCCCAAGGAAATCACATGCACACAATACCTACAGGATACTTCCCGTTTACCTAGAATTATACCATTTGGCAAAAACCAAGGTCTTGTAGCAGCATATTAAAGAAAATAATCCGAAAGCCGTAAATTTGTGATTTATTCACAAAAAAAAACATTATTCTCGCAAGGAACCAAAACCTATGGTACTTTCTTTTGGCATAACGCAACGTCTTATAGCACTAATAAAGGGAAAAATCGAAAACTGTAAATTTGTAGTTAACATAAAAAAAAATCATTCTCGCAAGGCACCAAAACCTACGTATTTACCAACGTACCGTTGACTTGGAATCATGAAATTTGGTCATATATACCTATCTTATAGTCTTCTACGAAACTCTCGCTGTCCGACTCGCACTGGACGTTTTGTTTATTTTTTACTAAACAGGTTCACAAAGACTATTCAAAAAGAGGCCTCGGCGGTGTGACCCCAAGGGGCGCGCTGTAGCTCTACTAGTTCAAATATGGTGATGTGCGTCATGGGCAATTAAAGTTTAAATATTTAGGATCGCTTGGATCATTTTCACGAAAATTATTCTGCGGAAAAGGCGTTTTGCCTGACTGTACTAAGCCCTCTTGGGAAAAAGGAAAACAAGGGCTTTTACCCACATTAGGATTTTCCACGTGACGTCACGCTAAGTTTGAATAATGCTACCCTCTCACAGGGTAATTGAAATTCTCGTAGAACGGAGCACTGAACTTGGAGGTGTCTTTTAAACGGACTCCGAAAAAAGGAGGATCTATGTTGGGCTGTACGTATGGTTTTTTTATATATGTATGTTCATCGTTTTCTCCTTCAATTGTGGACCGATTTGATGATTATTTTGTTTTGTATAGAGAATGAATTCAGGTCTGATTTTTTTTACCGTGCAATTACTTTTTATCGCGCAAAACTTAAAAAGTTGTGTAAATATAAGGGACTTAATTCAGTTTTAAGATTTTCAAAACAATTAATTTAAAAAAAGATCCGTTGTAATAGAATAGAAATCGAATTTATAACGGTCAGTAGGTATTTTAAAACTGTAACTTCAAAACTTATTTATTTTATTGACGACCCCACGAGTATTGGTGATTTCTTAAAACTTACCTAGCGTAGTGACGTAGGTAACTCGTATAATTCCACCTGTCTTTCACTCCAGGACAAGTAGACGTACGATGCATTAACACCCTTAACTTGTAGATATTCCACTCGTACTAAGCGGTTGTCCTCTACGTTTATCATTCGTACCTCTAAGGTTTGTAACTCGCTGCCTGCTTGTTTACCAACTACAATGTGGCTCTCTTCAAGACAAGAGTGAATAGGTGTCTTCTAAACCTTCGTCGACCACCATCGTCGACCACATCGTCATCAGGTGAGATCGTGGTCAAACGAAGGTGTATTCACAATAAAAAAAAACTAGTTTCAATTTGCGACCTTGAAACTTAATTTTGGTCACTAAAGTCAAAATATTGAGAGGTTCCTCAGAACTTTGTTATTTGTTGCAAAGTAAAGCAAAGTTGCCACCCTAAGGTTGAGCCCCGAGCCTTGAGATACGTCGGGGTGGCAACTACAAGGTAACAGATAAGGATCAAATTCTGATTCAACAATGAACAAAGGTGAACTATGTGAATTACAAAGGGCGTAACGTAACCTGCGATTCCTTGTGTGTGTGTTTCTAACGTTGTTACTTATATAAAGGAGTCGCTTTTTCTGAGTCAATTTACAATACAATCTATGCATCGAATGTCAGGCAAATCAAGCATCAGTGAAGAGTGCACAGTGGCTTGGGGAGTCTGTAATCATGCATTCCACTTCCACTGCACCTCACGTTGGTTGAAAACAAGGCAGGTCTGCCCTCTTGACAATAGAGGATGGGAGTTTCAGAAGTATGGACACTAGAAAGCAAGTCCTCGCAGAAAATGGGCTTATAATGTTTGCATTAAGTTCTCAGTATGTCAATAAACTTACTCTCACTTACTCTCACTAATTTGGGATATTCTTAAGAAAGATGGTTTTGTGTGCTTGTAGTACCTATGTAAGCTAATATGTTTATTTCCATAGGCTTACAAGATAAGCACTTAGACAAGTGAAATTTTAAACTACCAATTACTATCAAATAAGACATAAAGTAAAATGCGAAAAGAAGTGTTGGGAGACCATTCACTCGATGGACCGACGACATCGTAGCGGTCGCAGGGAGTCGATGGATGGAGGCGGCTCAGGACCGCTATCAGTGGCGTCGTATGGGGGAGGCCTATGTCCAGCAGTGGACGTATGTGGGCTGATATGATGATGATGAAGACATAAAGTGTTATTGATTTTCACTTCAATTTTTTGTCCAATAGTGTAAGAAGTGAAAAAAAGGTAGAAGTGTAAGGTGCAACAATTACAATTAAGATAAAAATAAATAATTGTGGACAGTGCACAACACAGCATCATCTAGCCCCAAAGTAAGCAGAACTTGTGTTATGGGTACTAAATGATACTGCTGATATATTTAATACTAGCGATCCGCCCCGGCTTTGCACGGATATTAAATAATAGAAAATGCAAAAGATATACCCGAGTGAAACTGGGGCATGTCGCTAGTATATCCTATATCCTATGTCACTCCCGAGTAATGTGGCTTCCCAACGGTGAAAGAATTTTTCCAATCGGTCCAGTAGTTTAGGAGCCTATTCAATGCAAACAAACAATCAAATCTTTCCTCTTTATAATATTAGTAAAGACTTACACTAGATACATAGACAGATATTTTTATCATATTAAATATAAATAAATAAATATTGACGGATAATCCACACAGCATTATCTAGCCCCAAGCTAAGCAGAGCTTGTGTTATGAGTACTAGATGACTGATACACATAATACAATGTATTACATAGATAGATATTTTTTATTTTACGTAGTAAACAAATATTTGTTCCGGGCGGGAATCGAACCCGCAACCTTCTGCGTCGCAGGCAGACCTTCGCCCGCTGCGCCACATCGGTCGTCAAAAATTAAAGAACAGAAATCAATTAGAACTAGTATTTACGATTGAAACAGTTTAGCTAGATGCACACTGTTGCAAAAATCCAGAGGTACCAGGCTCATCTGATTCATATCAATACCAATCGAAAGCGTCCCCAAGACGCTGGCTACATTGCCCCATTTTATTTTATTTATATTATATTTTATGCTTCATGAAAGAACATTTAAGACTTTTTCGAATACTTTATTCATTTTTAAGTAAACATTTTAACAAAATACCTACGTAAAATAAAGGTTCTGTTTTATGAAAATAACTTTGTAGGAATATTTCGTAATTGTTTTGTTATATCGCAGAAAGGTGTCAGTATTTCGTTGTTACCTTTGATGTTGCGGAGATCTTTGATCAATGAAATCTTTTATTTTTAGAACTGTTCTTGACACGTTCCAAAAACCGGTTAAAACTCATTCCACGAACTTATTTTCTTTTTGATACATTCACGACTATGAAGTTCCATAATTGTTGACAGGCAAGACTGAATGACAGAATGTAATATTACATAGACACAGTTACTTTTGACAAACAGAGATGCGAATCTGTCAACTTAAAAAATATCGGGTTTTACGAAAGTTTAGATTTTTATCGAGCCGACAAAGTATACAACAATGATTATTCTAGATGATATTTCCGTGAAAAAGTATTGAAAATAGTATAAAATATCACATCTCACATAGTTTATCATATCACAGTTCGTCTTAGTTTTTATCCCGCAAAAAAGCGTGTAATGCTGCGGACAGACGACAAGTCAGCAAGAAAAAAATGAAAGAACAAAAATAATACTATTTTTTTGTACTGAAAATTCGGATTCTAAAAGTAAAGTCATTTACACGCGTGAGTAAGTAAGTGTGTCTGTAAAATAATAAAAAGTGTTGAGCAAAAACAACAAAATCGATTACAACTTCTTCATAAACAAAATCGATTGTTACAAAAACTGAAATCGGTAAAGTATTAGGACAAGACTATTTGGTTGTCAGTCGAACTACCAAAAATAATGTTCATGAAAATAGAAAGATCATCCACATGAAAAAAAATATTTTAATAACTGCCCTTTTATACAGGTAGGTAGGTAACACATTCTTTCTCATCATTCAGTATTCATACATCCACTTTAGAATTTTTTATGACTATAATTTACTTTATGTCTATAATTTGCTACTAGAGGTAAAGTAGTTTCTGAGACGTTTTGTAACCTACCGAAGCTTTTAAAACCTAATCAAAATTATTTTAACTTACTTGTTATTACTCACCTGAGTATAGTATTATCTTATCTGTGCCAGAGTGTAATAAACTCACATTTGTGAGTGACTAAATAATTATATATTTAATAATATTATTATTCAAATATATTATTATATATTTGAAAATTAATAAATGAAGAAATCAAATACCTAAGTTCTTACATTAAATTAAATTTTATCCAGGTAACGCGAGTAGATGCTTGTTAAACATAAAAAAAGTTATGCGATGTTTAGAAAGTTGAAATTGATTTTCTAGCACCATAAGATGAGTGTTGCCAAACTAAGTTACTGAACTTTATATTTTTGTAATATTCTTTTGAAACACACAAAAAAGCGCCTCGAAATATACTTCCTAGCACGACATGTGTTCCAAGTATGACTTTTCCTCAACATTTCCTTCAATTTACTTTCTAAATAAAGGACAGTAAAGGACGGTTCTATATCATGACAAAAAAGCTGCCATAACAGAATAACATAGTGCTAGTTTCTAGCTTAGATGTGAACAGATGGGTCAGTAATTTTTGGTCCAAGAAAGTCTCTTATAAGTACCTACTCGGACCTAGAAGTATTATGCGATATCTCGGGAACATTCTCTAATACAATAGTGAAAGAATTATCAAAATCGGCCCATAATTGACGGAGAAATCGACGAACATAGTTACAATAGTAAAAAATATATAAATATACAGCCGAACATAGAAAAACCACTTTTTTTAAAGTCGGTTAAAAATAAAATCTTCAATAACGATAATTGCTCATGCGCAGCGAAGAAGGTAACAACGACTGCTTCATCGAATCTTTTTTCTCACAGTTTACTGGTGGTTCCCTTGTTTGAACAAACTTGAGCACTCAAATTTACCAAAGGTCTATGTCCTTTTTTAAGGATACCATGTATACATAAAAATGGAGGTCTTGCTGTTTTCCGTTTCCTGTGAGATAACGCTGCTACACTATACATTATTCTTAGAATAATCTACTCGCCTTTTATTATTTATTCCTTCACTCCATCGCAGATGTTTCCTAGAAAAATAGTTATGCATTCTTTATGTGAACGAGGACTTTATGACAACGCATAAGTAACTTATTCTATTCCTTATTCATTTATAGAAATCTTTGTTTGGACTTGGTTGGGTAAAGTCCGGATAGTCGTTTCAGTGGTCGTACGTCTCCCACTGCCATAGATCCTAACATTTGAAAATCGCAATCAAGTTTTTGTTCAAGTGGTTCTAACATAGTTAGCCTATCAAAGCTTGATTGTGATTTTCGAAGTTGGTTATTTTTGCAGTGAGACTCAAACCCCTACTGCATCGATCGACGGATCAACCCATATTTAGTTTAATTTTGTAATAAAAAATCCATTTTTATTACAAAATAATCTTTAAGTGAATGGAGACGTAGATACCAGCAAGATTAGTCTAAAAATTTAATATACCCTAAAATTAATACCTATCCAAGACCCTGTGCGTGCCTACCATCACACTAATATTATAAATGCGAAAGTTTGGGTGGATAGATGGATGGATGGATGGATGGATGTTTGTAACTTCTTCACGCCAAAACTACTGACCTGATTGATCTGAAATTGCATAAATGTAGCCCTTTACCTGGAATCAGACACAGGCTACTTCTTATCCCATAAATCAGTTCCCATGGACTATAAATAAGCATAAAACGCGGGTAACGCCGCGGGGCGCAGCTAGTAGGTTCATGAAGGAAATACTTCCACCCTATACCCATATTTTATATTAAAAGGGTGTCTCTGTATTAAAACATCGGAAAGGTTTCCCTTACCCCCTCTTTTAGGGCTGGTACGCTCAAACGAATCTCAAGATTAGAAACGATCGGTTTTTGTGTTTTTATGCAAATTGCAAAAAATCATCTAAAAAAATGAGCAAATCTGAGGATAACTATTAGACTTCATTTCGAATGACGAAAAAAAATAAAAATTTTTAATACTTAGCTAAAGTTTCTCATTTAAGTAAAATGTTTGTTGTAATCTACACTAATATTATAAAGAAGAAAGATTTGATTGTTTGTTTGTTTGTTTGCCCGGAATAGACTCTACTGGACCGATTTGAAAAATTCTTTCAACGTTGGGAAGCTACATTACTCGGGAGTAACATAGGCTATACATAGCGACACGCCCTGATTTCGCACGGGTATATCTTTTGCATTTTCTAAATTGAACCCTTACAATGCCGGGGCGGATCGCTAGTTGACAAATAAATGAGAAATAATCTTTGAAGGAAAGAGTATTTTACTGTAATTTTCTTCAACTCAAAAAATAAACTACAAAATTCATTATCGATCGCCATTGCGATAGATTTGGTATAGATATTTTTTTTGAATTTAGGACTTAGAACTCAATCTTCTTCTCTTGTCTTCGTCTGTCTATTGAAACGCACGTCGGGAAAATAAATGCTAAAAATACCCGTGATAAATTAATGTACGGTATGGTTGGGAAGTTGGGAGTTAAGTCAGAAACACACTCACTTTACGAAAAGGTTAAGTAAGAGACAACCCTACCATTTTCGGAAGTTTATGTTATTCCGGGATGATTTTATTATCTTTATGACTTTATCCTGTTACCCGGGTATCAATTTAAACTTTTTGTTAATTAAGCCTTTTGTTAAATAAACAAGTAGGTACCTACA
>JAPQVW010000181.1:0-37450 GCA_028535905.1 Quercus berberidifolia | reverse complement strand
ACTTTCAGAAAGAGATGTCTTTTATAAAAAGTAAATCTTTAATTGGCCGATTATTAAGGTTTAAATAGCCTAGATTTAGGGCTGTAGATTTAGTTGAAATAATAAAAATAAAACCCGCCAAGTGCGAGTAATTGAAAATTTTCCGTACAAAAAATGCGATGTCGATTTTGTTTTAAAAGAGACCTACATTGTCAAGTGCGGTGTCAAATAAAAGCTATTAGCTTGTACATTTCAAAACAGATTTTGAAAATTATCTAGGTTTCATACTTTTTGAAATATTTTAAGAAGTCGTAAAATTGATCATCCCTACCCCCCTACCTCCGAAGTTTGCAGAGCAATACATCTGAAATGTATAGAGCATTTGTAGATATGGATTTATATTTTACAGAAAAATATAGTCTGTAAGTAGAACGGTTTTTGAAAAAAGAGGGGCGCAACTTGATCTAGTGGGGTATCAAATGAAAGATATTGGTTAGTACATTTCAAAACATATGAAATTTTCTAGTTTTCATACTTTTTGATACGTATACATTCAAAATACTGGTCTTCAGTCAGTCTTCGTCATGATTAATGTCGAAAAAAGTACCATTACCGCCCGTAATGGTACATTTTTCGACATTAATCTACGAAGTTTCCAGTGCAATGCATGTGAAATGCATGTACCAACTGTTTTTAGATATTCATCAGATAGCGAAGTATCTAACAGTTCGAAACCCTCGGCGCGCGAGTCACACTCGCACTTGACGGATCTTGTTGTATGTATGTTCACGGACTTCTCCGTCAAGTGAGGACGATTTTGATGATTCTTTTGGTTTTGTATAGAGAATGATCCCGGACAGTTCACTATTTGTTCAAAAAACTTAAAAATCAGTGTAAAAATATATAGAAATTCGAAGTAAATTTTTAGTTTTTGGTCAAAATGATCGTTTTTTTTTTATTTCTTTTCAGGAACTCCGACTATTCTACATGACATCCGTCACCCTAATCTTCATCGCCGCCATGGTGCTCCAGATACCGAGACTTCAGGTGCCTTACCCTGTGAAGATGTGCGTCTTTATAGGCTGGGCGGCGTATGGAGTACTGCCAACCTTGCATTGGGTGTATTGCTATGGGGGGCTTCGATAATCCCATGGTTCAGGTAGGTTTTATATGTAACAAGGTTTTTGTTATTATAGTGTCGTCGTATTTAGTAGTCTTTAAGAAACACAGGACTTTTAAGGAATAAGAAACACATTTGACAGGATTAAAAATGATGTCGTCCCTCTCATAACGATCGAAATAAAAAGGATGGCATCATAATTAGTTTTGTCAAATCAGTTTAGTTACTTTTGGCGACTGAATTGACACCAATATCTCAAAAATTTCGTCAGGTATAATATATATATATTATTAATATATATTATATATATATTAATATATATTATATTATATATCAATATATAATATATATAAAATATATATTATATATTATATGTCGGTATTGTCGGGTACCTGATTTCGTGGCGCAGTTTTTTAGCGCATTCCCGTACTGAGTGGAAGGTAGCGGGTTCAAGTCCTGCCGAAATCGATTTTTTTTGGGGGTATATAAAATCGAAATAAAAAATGTTTCCCTCTCCTTCCCCTTCCCGGAAGGAAACATTACAGTTAATTTATTTTAGTTTTTAACCGAGTTTCAAACTAGAGTAGGTTCTCAATTCGTGCCGTATGATTTTTTTTATGTGTGTATGTTAATTCATATCTCCGCTAATAGTTATCCGATTTTGATGACTCTTTCACTAATGCATAGAGAATGATTACGCGATGGTTTTTATTCAAAATTTGCATTTTATACCCGAGGGATTAGTATTTATTCCAGAAAACTTAAAAAAACAACTTAATACTGTAGAGGAATCACGACTAGCTACAACAATTTTGGTGATATCTTCGCCAATTGTTAATAGATTTTGATGATTTTTCATTGTTGTATAAAGGTTGAATAATGTCATTGAAGTGGGCTTTTAGTTTTTTAAAACAATTAAGTTTTGGCGACATCTGAATTGACCCCAGTCACACCAGTAGCAGCGTAGGTATAGTAACCGTGGCCTCAGTCGGAATGAAATACAAGAAGCATACCGTTTTTTTTGCATAGTATTCGATTAGCAAATTTCGTGGCCGTAGAGTGAAACGTCATCAAAAGGGTATTACACCCATGTGCACTAAAAGTGTCTTATTCTATAGTGCTAATAAACTACAAAAAAACACAAAATTATATTAATAAAAAATTACAAAATTATTCAGTAGATAGGTGCCATAAAATGAATTTAAATTTTACATTCTCATATTTCGCGCGTAATTCACGAAAACGCTGGACGCAGTGGACGCCATATTACTCTGAAGTCATGACGTCAGTTGGCTGTGTAAAACAAATACGTAACTATATGGATACGCTGATCAGTTGACTGTTGACACTTTTTAGTTTACATAGCCGTATGACGCAATAAAATGGCAGAAATTTCATGATGTTATAAAACAGATTAAAAAAAAAAAACTGAAAAACTTTGAATTGAATCTTAAATTTATTTTTATATTTTATGAACTAAAACTAAAATTTTCCGACTGCTTTTTGGCTAAGATATCTCAATAATATATTTTTAGTTTGTTTACGTATAGAGTAAAATACCCTATTCGCTATTTGGCCAAATGAGCTAGATATGGCATTAAAGGCACCCATTTTTTCTGCATTTTTCAGTCTTACAACGAAGTTGTAGTAACTCAAAACACGAAATGACCTACTTGGTGACTTTTCGCTGCCAAAACCGTGGCTATAACGATTTTTCAGAATCAGCATCCACACGGTAATATGAGAGACTCTCTCTCGAGACCGACCTGTTGCCTTACACCTTACCCGTTATAACCATAGGTTAATATATTTACCCGTAATTAGGCATTTTTCCAACGTTAGCGAAAATTAGAGACTCGTACTTACAGTTAGTGTTAGTAATGTCCGGTTACGCTCTTTTTAAATATTTATGATTCATAGGAAAAGTAGCTGTTCTTGATATTGTAAATATTTGATCTATTGAAGAATGTGTTATTGTATCTTACAAAATTTATTCACCTGTACACTCTCCAAAGTGATTCTATTTTCCAACTAGATGATTTGAGTAAAAAATACGACTAAATCATCTGTCGTAAAATTTACGACGGATGATTTAGTGCTAGCTTTATATGCTTTTATTTAGTGATAGATTTAGTGCTAGTTTTATATGCTTTTCTTTAGCATTTAATGCTAATAGACCAATCATGATAAAACTATGGTAGAAAACCTGTTTGTCTAGGAATTTCCTTATGTAAGTAAATGAACAATCTGATTCAAATTTGTTATTATATTTTCAGATATTCTTTCCGCGAGTGATGGGAATGTACGCGATAAGTGGCACCGCGTTCATCATTTACACATTCAAGGTAAGCGCTATCATTATCATACAATTAATCGTTTGATTATATATATTCGACCTTATTTGTAATCGTTAGGTCCTAATTTTGGCGTGACCTGCTTTAGTTAAATTCCGGGTTCTTCGGAAGTGTTCCACGAGGTCACGGTATAGTTTTTCTTTTCCTGTATTGTTAATGCAATTCTTTTTACAAATCTTTTATTTATTAACTTTAGGAAAATTTACATATAGTAAAGAGATTAAGTGGCGGAAAACAAACTAGACAATTGCAGGGTCGGACTGGCCATATAGCCGGGGTGGCGTTTGTCAGCCGGGCTCCATCCTGTGCGGGCCATGGTTCGGGGCTTGCGGGTCTTATCGCAAGCACGGCGGTAGGTACCCTGGCAGGCTAGGGCCCCGAATAAAATCACAAAAAAAATTCGGGGCTCGCTCTGCTCGCCGTTATTTTGATGGTCTTTACAATTCTACATTTTTTGTCAACGAGAGGTCCGGCGCTGATTCATCTACTACTGCCTGTCCCGGGCCCCGGCTTAGCCACCCGGGCCCTTTCGGCCCAGTCCGACCCCGGACACTTGTCAAGTTAGGAAATAAAGAAGTGATTATTACAGATACGCTGTGTTTCTCCCACTAACTTCAAGCGTATCTGTAAACAAATCAACAAACCATCGATCAACTTCCTGCGCCATTGCATTGAAATATCTGATTGCATGTAGAATATAATGAGTTCTGTCTATATCGCGATTTAGATGGTGGTATATTTTTATGGGACAAGCTATACTTTTTTGAGAAGGATTGGTCCATAACACCACAAGACTTTAAAGTGTACTTTTATTTGATCATCCCTCTGCAAATGTTTGTATTGTCTGCAAATAATTGGTGCGGGATCTGGATGTTTTCTATTTTCTGTATTTGTTTGGGCGTTCATAATTTGTTTTTGGTTAAAAATGTGCCTTTTAGAAGTAGTTATAACACAAGCTCTGTAGGCCTAAAACAGCGATTGTTGTCTAGGGTAGAATAGACAAAAATGACATCGCATCGTCATACATTGCGTAAATTATTGAAGTTGAAAGAATGAATTTCAGATATTTTACTCATTCCATGACGATGTTTTTTGGTATTCTACCCTAGACAACAAACGCTATGCTTGGCCTACCACTTTGAGACTACATGATGCTGATTGAAATTATCCAGTATTATTTATTTATATTATCATGTTACAGGTACCAGAGCGCTGGTTCCCCCGGCAAAGTGGACTACATCGGCCACTCTCACCAATGGTGGCACTTACTCGTGCTAGGGGCTCTCTCTACTACTGGCATAACTCAGGCATGATGTACGTCCAGTATCGGATGAACCATGGCTGTGCTAATACCATGAGGATATTCTAATTTAGACTTTAAGAGTAGAGTATAAAGTTGGAGCGACAAAAACAGCCTGAAGATTTCCAACCTACGACAGCGAGTTTTTCGTCTGTTCCCAAGATATTTTAAAGAGAAATCAAGTTAAAATCGCGGTAATCAAGGCTTAAGCTAAAATAGCAAGCTTTTGCTCCAATTTTGTTTAAAGTTCAAATGTAGAGCGAGAATCTGCATTGCATTTGAAGAATTTTCTTGACAATTTGAACCATGGCAGCTCATGAAACAAGTAACAACAATATCGGCAATATTATGGGCTCGGGCTAAAATGACAGATTTTCTCCCTGCTTTAGGTATTCAGTGATATGGCAGAGCAAAAATCGCCCATGTTCATTTGAACAGTTTTTCAAACCATTTTCAACCTATCCAATCAATTAGTATCAACTTACACCAATGCTCACGCTTAACCTGCAGATTTTCGCTCTGCATTTCGAATAGAGTTTTAATACATAGCGAAAAACCGCCATGCATTCATTAGACCAATGCATGCATTTGATGAATTTTCCATAACAATTTGAGCCACGGCAGCTATCAACATTCCAAGCGAATGTCAGCTCGACGCTAATGGCAGCTTTTCGCTCTGCGTATAGAGTAGTTACAGTAGGTGTAGTTTAAATCAATTTAACTGAGCTGAAGTGAAGTTTTCTAAAAACTTCTCTAAAAATCTTTTTCCTTTTCATTCCAATAAGTATAATTTTATTTACCAATTTCGAAGAGATTTTTTTATCAATTTAGAATCAATTTTGCTTTTACATGTGCACAAACGAAGAGTTTGTGTACAATCTTAGAATCATGTTAAAATTTAATACATTATAAAAGCTCTCGTTCAAAGTAAAAAGCTCAACATGACATAGGTTAGTAATGTAGTGGCCTTCTGTGCAAGCACTTGTAAAATGTTTGGCATTGCTCAGTTCTCGCTGTGATCTTATATAAATGTGTGTCTTAGACTCAATAATTCGATTATTTAAAAAAACTAAAAACAGACCTCGAAATCCTTAATTTTACACTGTTTACAAAACTTAAAAAGTTTTGCCGAACAACCCTCAGGAATAAAAGTTTTATGTGAGACCATTATAGGATCATCCTCTATACCATAGCGAAAGAACCATCGAAAACGGGCTATAATAAAAGGAGAATCGGCGATCATACAAAAAAAAAACGTACATACAGACGAACATAGAACCTCCTCTTTTTCGAGGTCGGTTAAAATAGACCCATTTTAAATGAATTATTGGGTAAAAATACTTTTTTGTACGTGATTAACAATGGACATTCGAAGCTAAATCGTTTAACGCATTTACCAGCCTTTGTGGCGATCCGCAGCTAGTACGATCCGCAGACATGCTGACTACATGTGAGTTGACGGCAATGAAAGTGTTAACAGGGGACAAACTGCGACTGATGTAAGAGATGTAGTTATAAAAGTTTTCGTAAATTGTTCAACATTGTTAGTGTCGAATGTTCATAATAACCAAAGGCAGTTTTTACCATTAAATTGTTCCGCAAAAGTAAATTTTCGTAGCCTGATATGAGGGACCAGCCTTAAAGAATCATAAGTTATCTTATAGTAGTTTAATTTATATGATTTATTTTTCAAGTTCAGTATTGGTTTTTTATGTTATACACTTTTATTCGTTGCGTTTGAGTTAAGTTACCATATTTATTATTTTCTAAGTTTTAATGATCTGATGTTCTGAATTGTGTTATATGTTTTTATTAATTAATTTATGTATTTTAAAAATGAATCCTTTATCTGGAATATTGACTGTGATTTCAAAATTTGTATACCTAATTTAAATATGTTTTTAAATCGTAATTTAGATTTATTTCCATGAATAAGGTGATTGGGATTTGTGATATAAAAGAGAAAATGTTTTTTAATATAAAATATACCTATTAACTGTGTTTTTATATTATGTTTCGCTTGAGACCTTAGGATAGCGTTTAGCAAGACAATTGTGGGTGCTACAGATATCAGAAATCAATAATTTTATTATATAAAATAAGCACATAGACAAGTCAAATTTTAAACTATATGTTATCATCAAATAAAACCAGTGTTACAGGGTCCTCGTTTTGAGAATAACAATGGAATTTCATCTCTAGTTTACCGTCTCAGTATAATTTGTCATGCGGAGTAGAGCAATAGATGAAGCGCCATCTTGTGTTGAGTAGCTGTAAATAAGGAGAAAAGCGCCATCTAGTATGGAGTAGCTACGTAATGCATAAGCCACGTGCAATGCAAATTTTTACTCTAGATGGCACTAGGTGTAGTACTATTTGCAATGCTTACGGCAGCCTTGGTAGGAAGAAAAACAATGATGATCTTAGCCTGCTGCATCAGGTGAAGTTTAAATTTAATTTGGCAGTTCTGAAATAGCTGAGACCGAAATACCGCTCGAAAACTTTATTGTCGGAAGCCGTGATCGACTTTAGGTCGTTGAGCCAAAAAGGAGTGCCTAAGAGGAGGGTATGGGATGGGTAGGTACTGAGTAAAGTGATAATAATAATTGCAACTTATTGTTGTTTTAATAACTTGTGTGTGTGGTTTAAAGTTTGCAGTTACTTGATAGGCAGTTAGAAAAGCGAAGCTCTAAGCGTTGCTTTTCTAACTTCAAGGCTCTAAGCTTAGTTAATCTTATGAATAATTTAATTATGAGCTTAACATGTTCATGACAATTCAACAATAAAACCTGGCAATATAAACACCAACCAATGAAACTGTCAACACTGCCGAACAGTCAAAACATTACAAAAGGAAAATGGAAACCCGGAGATAAACGGCCAATATTTCCATTGCACCGTCGAATGGGCGCTGTTGGTTCAGCCTACTGGAAAATAGGTATTTTTTTATTAAATGCGAGCTTTAAGGCGCTACCTCACACTAGCGCCATTACCTATTTAAGTAGGTATTCTACCTTTACGTTAAAGGAATTTTGTAAATTTAAAGATACGAGTAGATGCTGTTTGGTGGCCACCATGAGCAAATTCGCATCTCTGTCTAACTCAACTACAAAAAATAAAATTATTACAGAGGCATTAAAAAAGCTTATGATAGGTATCACAAGCTACCTTCTGGATTTTTGAAAATTACTTTGCTTAACGTAGATAATAATAAGATAAAATAAGTGGCGGCGCTAGTTTGAGTTGGGGTAGTCCTTATACGGGTGACTTATAAATCTTATAATTTTTGAATGAGTCAAAGTCAGCCACAATTAATCTTTATAAGCTTCACCAACATTATCGTCACAGTCCTTAAGTCGAATTAGTTTTTATGTTTCTATGCCCTTTCTTTATTAAAACTCAATTAATCTGTAACTAAGCTTGTCCCGGAATAATAGGTACCTACTATTTAGAGTAGAATTACCAAAGAATTAGCAAGCTGAAGTGGCAGTAAACGTGTTCTTGAGTGGAGACCGCGACTCGGCAAGCGTACGCCCTCCGGCCAGGTGGGGTGACGATCTGCGAAACACTGCATGCAGATGCTGGATGCGGCAAAGCGTGATATCCCGTTCGTCCCACCAGCCTCGTCCCACTGGTGGGACGAATGGGGAAAATAATAGGTTGAATTAAAATTATATCCCGTTCGTCCCACCAACATCGGCGGTGGGACGAATGGGATATAATTTTTAATTTGTATGCGAAGGAATCATTAAAATACTTGCAATTAATTAAATATATTATTTATTTATAATAAAATTAACAGTACCGCATATTAAATAAACTTACACAGATTCAACGATACTTTAATGTGTAGTCCATTTTACAATACAACAACTAACTTAAAGTTACACACTACAAATTAAACCAATTCAATCATGTTTCAGTTGGTCATTACAACGTTGAGAACTTATAAACCTATTTAATATTATATTTACGCATTATAACACATAACTATCATTAAATATACTTTAGTAATAACTTTTCATATTATACTAACATTCTCTTTAAAAAAACTACAAGTAAGTTTAAAGCTATATTTACATCATATAGAATATGAAATGAAACCATAGTCAACGTAATAACATAAATATAAATATGTATTCCTTATATAGCAAAATTATATAAATTGACCTTGGTGTAATCTTTTCATTATGTATTAAAACATTTTTTCAAGTAAATGTCATTATCTCCGAATTTACATGTTGCATTTGACAAGTTTTTTACAAACTCGTCAGTCAATATTGACTAACGCTTTCATTTCATTCATTTTTAGTAAGCACTAATGTACGTCCTTTTTCTCCAAACGGCGTTATTGAAATGATAATTATAGCCATATATTTTGATATTTGGAAAAACCTCGCGAATCCAATTCATGACTGCCATTCAAAATCGCTTGAAAAATGTTTTGTATTCCAGTGCCAAGCTAGTGATTTGCGATTTTACGATTTATCTCGTAAGCATTTTGCGACCGATTTAACATCAATGCGTTAAATAACCGGGCAAAAGAAGTGTTAATTTCTGTACTTCCTAGATTGCCGTGTACTGTACCTATATCATTGCTCAAATAGAGACGGACAGCTATTTAATTGTACCATCTCCATAAAAGCTCTTAGGTGTAACAATCTTTCTTTAGCGGATCTTTTTTGACGGATTTTATCGAAGGCAACACTCGAATTATAATGTTCTGATTGAAAACTTTTGGATTAACTACAGTATCTATTCCACGATCCAGTATTTTAAAATTGTGTTCTTAAAGGCGTTTGATATGCAGGGCACATCGTCTAACGTTATGACTTGCTTGCAATCATCTATGTGGCATGCTCTTTAATTTATTTTCTAAATCATGTGTACGTTTATGGGCAACATCTTTCAAAACTTGCTCACCCTGAAAGTAAATGATAAAAATGTTACTTTCAAATGAGAATACAATAAGATAATCATAGTAATTAAATTAAATCAATTTAATCACACTAATATTTGTGACATCTTGCGTCACACGCAGTCGTTCCACCCACCACGCCACTGAGGTCGTCAGGAAAGTTAAAAGCTTAAACATAATTCACTTACTTGTATTTTTATGGAACTGGGACACGTACTCGTATTTATCTTTCGCAAGTGCATTCCCGTACAGTAGCTCCAGATTTGTACACTTTTTTAATATTGGTGTGGTGACCGCTGCTTACGAACACGGTACCTCTTTTCCAACGTATATATTTAAAACTCGGTCTAGAGCTTGGGTTATTGCAATCACACTATTTTTCACTAACCATTTAGAGGTCACAACACTAAAGGATCAAAGATGCAAAAAATGTGTACCCTCTCACGTGGCGGGTGGTCATAAAACTTTGTGGTTTTTTTTTTGTTTCATGTGCAAGATAACAGGCACAAAACGGTACGTCAAAGGGTCAAAAACAAAGAAAACGTCCTGGTACTACCAAAATCACCCGTTCTAGGTAGAGACATACATACATTGACACGTCATCCGTCTAACTCTATGAAGACGACTCTTTGAAGCCGCAAAGGCATGCAAAGGGAAGGCTAGCTAGCTGGCTGGCATTCGTAGCCTAAACGTAATGGTGGGACGAATGGGAAAATAATAGGTTTAATTAAAATTATATCCCGTTCGTCCCACTAATATCCTCCAATGTCGATGGGTGGGACGAACGGGATATAATTTTGTAAAAAAAAATGAAAATCCCATTCGTCCCACTAGTGGGACGAAGCTGGTGGGACGAACGGGATATCACGCGGCAAAGACAGGGCGTTATGGCGCTGAAAGGCTTACCTACCACAAATCGTATGAGAATTTGTTTATGAAAAGTAGAGTAGGTACTCTACTATCTCCCTCTAATATTTCTTATAGCGCCATAAATAAAACTGAACTGAAAGGCATCACTTCGGTCATAAGTACCTAACCTACTAACTCTTCAGAGTACCTTACCTACTTATTCTTCTCTCTGTAGAATCAGTATCAATGGGTACCGTTTATTTTACTTATATTGGTATGGTATTGCTTTAGACTTACAGCAAAAGCACATCATCATCATCATCATCATCAACCTATATCAGTTCGCTGCTGGACATAGGACTCCCCTAATGAGCATGTAGGCACTTGAAGTGAAGATAAATATTTAAGTCGAAAATGCACCTTAAGATAAGATAATACTATACTAGTACTTATACTAGCCTTAACTATGTGCTTTTGCGCTTTGGCGCTCATTAAGGGAGACCTATGTCCAGCAGCGGACTGATATAGGCATACTCCAGCCGAATTCAATGTGAAATGTAAGTAAACAAACCACAGCAAAAAAAACTAAAATTCACACTGTTGGCGTTGAGTTGGAGACAGTTAGCATTTTGTGTTGAAGCTAAGCTCTTAAATTGACAAGAATGTAAGTTGCATATAAAAACAAGATCCGTCAAGTGTGAGAGTAACTTTTGTCAAATAAACAAATACTTATAGGTACCAGTTAGAGTTTTCACGAACCTGTGTCACGAACTAATGAATATCTAAATACAGTAGGTACAGACGCTCTGAAAACATCCGGGACACTTTGACTGATTTGTTTAGACTTTTTTCAAAATATTTCAAAAAGTACGAAACCTAGAAAATTTTCTAAAACCGTTTTGAATTAATTTGACTTTGTTGGTCTCTTTAATAATTTCGATATCACAATTTTTACAGAAAATTTTCAGATTTCATTTAGGTAGTTGCTGAGATATTCAAGAGGAAAAAAGGACAAACAGACCGAGACCAGGGTTTCATAGCTGTACGAAACTGAAATGAACGCCAGCAAAGTGAATTTTAGTTAAATTATGGGCGGTTTGTTTACAAACATTTCACATCAAATTTGCTGCAGTATAGGTACCTACTTGTTGCAATAGTACCTATCTGAGACTCAAATGTTAGCTCCATTTTCGAACTGTCTAATCTTCATAGAAAGGTAAAATTGATCAATCAAACGCACAAATTAGCTGTGCGATCTAATCAGGCCTCTCCTGGGATGACTGACGGATTGGCCGCCGATTGACGTCGACGGTGGCGCCCCCATCACGTGTCGGCCTCGTGTCCGACGCGATAACGTTGGCGCGGTGACGGGTGGTGTCAATGTGCATATTTTATGTAGGTGATGCAACTTGTAAAAGCGTTCAACGATCAAATCATCATGGTCTCTACTATACATATATGATTGTACAATTAAGAATGTAGGTGCCCAGGTTTCGGAAATTAAAATATACTTATACATAATTAGGTACGTGTCCTAATTATGTATAAGTATATTTTTATTTTTATTTATTTAATGTTAAATTTATAAATTACAATGTAATTTTAACCGTTTTACTTGTTGTTTTTTTATGTGAATAATTGATTGAATCTTATTATGTTTTTATGAGACTTTGCGACATGTAACGACAGGTATTATAAAGAATCCGAATGTGAATCTGAATCTGAATCTACTCTACAAAAATTACCAGAATATTTTTTTTTTTTTGAGGTTGGATTATTAGAACCTAATAATAAATAGGTACCTATGTTTTGTCTACTAAACTCTTGTCAGTCTTGTCTTGCTGTAGTACCTACTAAGAAGTACTTATGTACTAATGCTGTATACTACTTATACAGGGTTATTGGTAATTCACTGGACACTGCGTGAACTGCAGATCCCATCATCACGAACAACTCCATTTATTTATGTCAACTTTTTTTTTTTGTGCTAGCTGTATCATCCTTTAATTGAGGGGTCACGCACGTCTGGTGATGCTTTATGTGTTTTTTATTTTCTATATATTTGTGTATCCTCTGTTAGTAGTTTTCTAAATGAAACACGTAAGTGAAGACGCCAGGGTTTAATTCTTAAATTTGATGTAAATCACCCCCCCCCATACAAAATAATTTCCGAAACCCAATAAATTATTAAAGACCGATCTCTCACTCCCATTTAAATTCAGACCACCATCATTCGCCAATTTTACATCTACGAAAGATGATTTAAGTGGCATCAGTCTTGCTGGGAGTCAGCCGAACATACACACACCCACATACTAAAAAATTCAGGGTAGAGCTGTTTTTAAGTTTGGTTTAAAATACCCTCTGATGAACGATTATTGAATGGAGGGGGGTACCTATTATATAATAACGTTTATAATAATATTAATAACGTTTATTGAAAAAGGTATAAGACTTAAAATTATTACATCGTTGATCCCCAAACTAGGATAAACCTGCATCTTGGGGACCTCCTTCCTTGGGGGTTTTTACATAAACATATCAAACTAACGTTAAATTATATTGTAGTAAAAAACAATACTGAAATTATACATTATATCATTACTTCTCTACCATTTAAAGAATTAAAACCTGGTGTCTTCACGAACGAGTTCCTGATGATTGGCAGAACCTACAGTTCACGCAGTGTAAATTACCAATAACCCTGTATAGTTATTCTGTGGTAATACCTAGTAGGTAACTAGCAAGATAGGTACCTAATTGACAAAACTATTTATCTGATCTCGCGTGAGTTCATTGAAGCAGCTCTCCAACCAAAGATGTAGTAAAGAGAATGAGTCGGCTGGTACT
The DNA here is from genome assembly GCA_028535905.1 of Quercus berberidifolia. Taxonomy (NCBI): domain Eukaryota; kingdom Viridiplantae; phylum Streptophyta; class Magnoliopsida; order Fagales; family Fagaceae; genus Quercus; species Quercus berberidifolia. The sequence continues at coordinate 24,080 of JAPQVW010000181.1, read as the reverse complement.
GCAGAACTGTTGGTATAAAGTTGACTTGTCTACTCTACGACCGCCTACAGATTATCAAAAAGCGTTCTATCTAGCTAACATTTACATACACAATAATGTGTATGTATACCTATAAGTACATCTACCACATACAACCAAAATTTCGCAGAGTTAGTTAACAATAACCTTCTTCCACAAGTGGACAAAAAATCGAAGTAAGGAGAAAATCAAAAACCCCTTTCTTTCTTATTTGATAATAATTTGTAGTTTGAAGTTTGACTTGTCTAAGTGCTATAGAAGCACTTAGAAATAAAGTTAAGCCTATAGAAATAAAGTTGTTGATTTCTGAATGATGATGATCTGGTACTCTCTTCAAGACGTTAGTGAATAGGTGTCTTCTAGACCTTTGAGGTACGTCTTTGGCCACATCGTCACTTACCAGCAAGGTGAGATTGTGTCAAACGAAGGTAGTTATGTATATCTATACTATACTAATATGATAAAGAGGAAAGATTTCATTGTTTGTTTGCATTGAATAGGCTGCGAAACTACTGGACCGATGAAAAATTCTTTCACCGTGAAGCTACATTTCTCGGGAGTGACATAGGCTATACTAGCGACACGCCCCGGCTTCGCACGGGTATATTTTTTTGATTTTTCTATTAAATATGCACCCGTTGCAAGTTCACAATAAAGAAATAATGGTCTTTGAGTCTACGACGTATCCATCTGCAACAAAACTTGCATTTTACCTGTTAGGTATTTGGCCGATCGATTGGTCATCCCAAATTTTGTTATGTAGAGTTACGGGGTAGAGTAACAAAGCCTTTATTTATATATTCCCTTTATGTTTTTTTTTTTAGAAATCAATAACTTTATCTTCAGGCTTACAAAATAAGAACTTAGACAAGTCAAATTTTAAACTACAAATTTTTATCAAATAAGAAATAAAGTGATATTGATTTTCTCTTCATTTAATATTTTGTCCACTATTGGAAGAAGTTAAAAAAGAAACGACTATCGCATTTATTTATCCCTTATGTTTCTAATCAATATTTGTTTTATCTCTCTTAATCTCATAGTTTAGTTGAATGTACGTAACCACGCGTACATTCAACTAAAATATCGATATCGATTTTAGTTAAATGTACGCGTGGTTACGTACATTCAACTAAAATATCGATATCGATTTTAGGTTGAATGTACGCGTGGGTTACGTACATTCAACTAAAATCGATATCAATTTAATCTTTGCATTAACATTTGTTAATCTTGTAATGCGAATTACCATAAAATTCGCATGTTACCGCCCATTGACAGATGCAGGTTTATATGCCGTATGCTAATATTTTTTCTTTTATCGTACACTGGTTTTTGACAAAGAAAAAATTGTGGGCACGCGACATTTTTTTTGAGGTCATGAATCATGTTTATGAATTTTAAACCCAGGGTGGGTTTAAAAATATTATGCTATTGTGTTGTAGTAATTAATTAACTAAAGTCACATTTAATTTTTTCTGACTTGATTCTTTCGCTAGTGCGAAAGAATCATCAAAATCGGATAACCATTGGCAGAGATATGAATTAAACAACATACATACCTAGAAAAACATACGGCTCAAATTGAGAACCACCTCCTTTTTGGAAGTATGTTAAAAAGAAAGGATTTTTTATGCTGATATGTGTTATTGATTTCTGATTTCTAAATGATGATGATCTGGGTCTCATGACGTGAGTTACTCGGTGTCTTCTAGACCTTCGTTGAAAAATCTTCGGCCACATCGTCACTTACCAGCAGGTGAGACTGTGGTCCAACGAAGGTCTACTCACGATAAAAAAAGAATGGTCTCTAGAGTCTCTACGACGACGTATCCACCTACAAAACTAGCATTTTTTCTGGTAAGGTATTTCGCTGATTTGACTGGTCATCTCAATTTTTTTAAGGTAGAGCCACGGGTTAGAGTAACAAAGCATTTTTTTATATATGTCACAATGATTCTCGGTTTTCCGGTTTTATGAAGTTGATCATGACGACGATGCTCCTGTTTTACCTCTTCCTCCTCGACATATATATTTATACCTTTATAAATTACCTTCGAATAAAAGTAAATAGATCCGTGGCGGTCACAATCTTCAGAATAGACCCCTCCAACATAGCTGTGCATATCGTAAGAGTCGAAAAGGGAACCTATAATTTATAGCAGTAGGTAGGTAGATATCTAATGAAAACATGAGGCACCAGCTTCCTATCATGATAAATTAAACATGCTCCAACAAATTACCTTTGCTACTAATAATTCAGGAATATACGCGAATAATTTACAATTTGAACATCACAGCGGGGTATTTTCTACATAAACGTACGTAGATACGTAGGTAGGTAGGTATGGTACTTAAAACGTCTACGTAGGTACTTAAAAATATATATAGTGACAACGGTTTTACTTTTGGCTTTAGGAAAATGTAGAATGTTCATTGATGGTGCAAGCAGATGTTGGTTTATAAAAACTGAAAATCCAGCAGTGGATTAGGCTGTTGTTATTGTAACAAAAAAAAAATGCACGGTAGAACGTCAGCCAAGTAAAGAAAGCGGAAAAAACTGGCGATGAATTTAACAGTGTCAGGCTGATTTTAGTGTCACGCTGACCATCGGAGCTGAGAGCTCGGCGCGTAGCAATCTGTATGGACACTATAGAAACCTTTTAGAATAACACCGACCGTTCAGCGCTGACTAGGGTCAGCGTTGACAGTGTGTCCATACAGATTGCTACGCGCCGAGCTCTCAGCGCCGATGGTCAGCGTGACACTAAAATCAGCCTTAGTGTAACATAATACATTTTCCAAAGACAAAGTAAGCCCTTGTATTTATGAAGTCTATTGACAAAATTCGCTGAACACAAGGTATTCACCTAATTTGTTCGCAAGAGATACCTACTTCACCGACGTGCCTATACGTTAGGTGTATGTATTTTAGGTATTTTCGACAAAGGGAGGAACGGCATGATTAATCGCATCCCATGAATATGTATGAGAATTTGGGCTGTCAGGCGAGGCTCCTTAAATGCGAAATTACCTACGCATATTTACCTGCATGGGATGGGGTTATATACATGGATTTTGAGACTGAGCTTATGTTGGTTTTGGAAAGTTTTCTTCTGTGATTTGTTTTCCGATCTTTATTCTATTTTTTCATTAATTCAAACAGATAGACATATCCGCAGTACTAAACCTAAAATTAACTTTTTGTTGTTGATTTTTAATCACTATATAATACTTGCCAATTTGCGATCTTTTCTTTTATAAATATTGTAAACAATTATATCTTTATCGCGACTTCAATCCAAGCATGTGAATTTTAGTTTTTGTAGTTGGGATTTGTTGACATAATTTGCAGCTAAATGACAAATAAGTAAGTATATCAAAGGACTCTAAGGAACATTCGTCAATGTACAAGATTATCATACTGATTAAGTTTAAGTAGAGCTAGAAAATTTTAAGAATTAATTGTAGAGGCCTTTTCTTTTACATGTATCTAATCTACCTACCCTTTGTAACATTTAATTTCAGAAACATACGTAAATGTTCCGACGTGTCGAGGCAAATTTGTAGTCCTAATAACCTATCTAAATACCAATATCCAAAGACTCATCGAAAACTTTTCTACCTTATAGTGACTCTACCTAAGAAAGTTTTCCATAACTTTTTTGTAATGATATGCAGAACGTTTTCGTACGTTGGATATAAATTAAATTTCCCACAACAACACCAAAAATTCCAAAAATCTCCACCAAAAAAAATGTCACGTGCAAAATGCAAACACGATCGCGCTAAAACAATAGGATTTATACACACGCGCAGAATAAACAAGGCGAAATTACGCCGTTATTATTTCTACCAGCATTATCATCTAAATCGCATCGCGCTACCATTTACGGTGTTTAGGTATTTGCACACTATTGTTAGTGGCGTTGTGTATAAAATAAACATTTGTTATGGCAAGGGACGGGCACAATATCGGCTAGCTTTGAGCCCGCATTACCATTAGAATGGAGGCGGTTGATGTATGGCCAGCGCTTTCTGTGCTCCCGTAATGAACGTTGGAGCGGTTAAATTATTTCTTGGACTGAGTTTGTACACAACTTTACTAGGTTTACTTTACTAGGTAGTTTGTACTTACTAGGTTTACTTTACTAGGAGTTTTTACACAACTTTACTAACTTACTACTTCTTATGAGTTAGTCAGGCAGTACATTCAAAATCTAGTTCACCTTAATTCCTTATATAGAAATGCCTTCTTGCAATACGTGGGTATTAGTCGACATAAGTGATTTATTATGTTCCGCATTATGTCTTCATGTGATATACCTAGTTGTAATTAATAAATCAGTTGCGATCAGACATTCGTTGAAGTTATCATTTCCCGGTACCTCTGATAACAGCATATAGTGAACAAAACAAATCAGATTTATTTATTTTAGGAAAACTTACGGCTAAACATAAGAAAAAAAATTAGGTATATATAAGGAAGGTCAATTAAAAGTTTTCACAGATAGTATTAAAGAACTATACAAAAGACAATAAGTGGTGGACAAACAAAGTAGGTTCTTATGAACTTAAGAAATAAAGAAGTGTTTTTTTTTTTTTGTGAGTGATGCTGGAGTTGTTCTGAGTCCTATGCAACTAAGTAGTTCCCGACAGTCCACTCTGCCGCTTGCGATGCTGAGAAGATACAGAACGTCCGCTATACGCCTTATCTCCGCTAGTGGTTTAGCTCCAGCATTTCATATCATTCAATAGTTTATCCACTCCACGCTATCCAATCCTACTAATATTATAGATGCGAAAATTTGTGTGTATCTCCTTTACTACTTACTCTATTTAGATGAAGTTTGGTATGTAGATAGATTAGGTTCTAGAATAACACATAGGCTAATCAAATCGGTTCTATCATATATCGGTTCTAGAATAACACAGGCTAATTCAAAAATTAATCTCTAATGGGGTTGAAAAGGGTGGTAAACCTTATAGGTATTCTAGGGTATTTAGTTTAATTTTTGTATACATACTATACTTTATTTTAAGGTAGGATTCTAACATTACAATCACAGAAAAAAAAAACAAATTACAACTAATATTTACACTTATATCAATTTCCTAAAAATGTAAGCCGTCACCAGAAGGTAGAGTGCCCAGAATGCTGGCAGCATTGCCACGTTGAATGGCAATGCTAATTCGTTGACCGAAATAGAAGTCAGCATTCCGATCACCTGTGGACTCTATGAGAAGTTTTGTAAGATCTTTATATATTGCGTGTGCCCCAGGACCCCAAGGACCTAGGGTTTCCACCTCGAACGGCTCAAATAGATAACCTCGGTCAAGATTCGCGTATTTTCGCCTTTCGAGGGACTCCGCTGACGTTGCTGCGGAGCCGGCCCTTACTGATGTCCCTGCAAGATGTGAAGGCGCTAGGGTATCTACACACGTGGCATCCCAGACTAAAGGCTGACCCATCTTCCAAGGAATCAGAGTCATACCGTCAGACCTTTTACCATCATCCCGCATAAGGCCACGTGGTTCGAGAGTAGCTGTCACGCTGACGCTGGTAAAAGCCCGACGGATGAGGTCATTAATTGAACTATGGCGGGACACACGTCCTGCACTAGAGACACATACCAGTGCATGGTGACCGAACTTATCAACGGTTTCACCACACTGGCAACGGTGTGCAACTAGGCAATGAGAACCTAAACGTAAAGAGGTGGCCACCCGAATGAGTTATTGTCTAAAAGGGTACCTAGATTTTTTGAAGGCAGAACATGTAACCAAAGTCCTGATTCCCACTCAGAAACGGCGAGAAGACGAGCGCGTTCTGATGAGCTGGTTGACGTATTAATGAGCTTTTTCTGTACCAACTCACATAACGGCTCATCCCACAGTCTCTGAGAAGAAAGGACTAAGGGATTTAAGATAGGTAGTATTTCAATTCTAAGACTAGATTAATTTATCACGTTTCTATTTTATAAACAAACTAGCGATCCGCCCCGGCAATGTTCAAATCCGCACGGTTGCAATTTAGTAAATGCAAAAGATATACCCGTGCGAAGCCGGGGCGTGTCGCTAGTATAGCCTATGTCACTCCCGAGTAATGTAGCCAACGGTGAAAGAATTTTTATTAAACTACGGGACCGGTTTTAAGAATTTTTAAATCGGTCCAGTAGTTTCGATGCCTATTCTGGGCAAACAAACAAACAATCAAATCTTTCCTCTTTACAATATTAGTACAGATAGTGTACCTTGGAATGGGGTAGATGCTGCCTTCTGTAACAAATTAAACTACCACAGATGGCAGAGCCATACCTTCTTGTTGTACAGAAATAAAAATTTTCATTTTCTAATTTTGACCTGTTTAATTTATCTATTCTATTTATGCAATTTAATGTCGTTTTTTAGTTTACACCAAAATGATTTTTTTTTATTTATTTTAAATTCATTTTGTTTACATGTGATAATTTAATAACTCATGTAGATATTATTTAATTTACATGATGACATGTACCTACCTAGCTTGAAATAATGTAATTGTTTTTGCCCTTGTTAATTAAAATTAAAATAAACAAATTCAGAAATAAATAAATTCAAATTCTACTTCGATTCCATTTAGACGAAAGACGTGCACTGAAAGAATCATACACTATACTCGATTTTAAAATGCAATTATGTAAACACAGAAATTTATGAATGAAAACTTAACTAAACCTGATAACGATAACAGAAAAGAACTAGAAAACAGCAAGATGAACACTAAAACAATAAAAAAACTCTCATCAACGTATAATAGCACACGCACAGCGAAATAACTGCAAATTCTAGTTCCAAACAGACTTTTCAAAAGTAACATGGATCCTAGAACTGAGTGGGTTTTCAAATCATAAATTGATACTGCCAGTTCACATGCCCGATTAAATTAAAATTCTTCAAAAAATAACCACTCGAGACAATTAAATACCAACCCGAGAACAATGTTTGCTTTGTGAGCGGGGGTGATCAGATCTAATCTCAACTGAATTTGCACGGGGCGTTGCGTCCGGATGACACGAGTTTTAAATGAGAGGATAGTTCTAGAATGAAGAATAAATACGGCGGGAAAACGCCGCGTGTACGCCTCGTGGCGCGCGCGTGTCGTTCGCAAGTGGTGTGTGTGCCCTTTTATCTTTGCAACCGTCCGGATAATATTTTAGCGGGAAAAAGGGCATTTATAATTCGAACAGGAAATATTACACGCTAATTTTGTCACATTACGGATATAGATTGATTTTGTGTGGGATTGGGTGACGTTATTTATGGTGTAAGTTTGTGGTTTCCCCTGTTTGATGGTTTTCGAAATTTAAATTGTTTGATTTGAAAATAGAAGCCTGGCTAATTGGACCAGGGAAACATGTAGCTCGAAACATCAATGAGCAAATGTTGTTTTTTATGTTAGATAAGAACCGATTACCTATTAGTTAGAGCACCTGTCGGTTTAAATAAATAAATTACTTAAATAATAATAAAATAAAATTCATGTATTTCAGACGACAAAAAAAAACAATTTGGGTCCAAATAAGGTTAGTCATTTTTTTTCTATATTTAGGTCTCTTGTCTATGCCCAACAGTATTTTAGGTACTCTCAAGCATCGATTATTATAGACTACTAGCGATCCACCCCGGCTTTGCACGGGTGCAATTTAGAAAATGCAAAAGATATACCCGTGCGAAGCCGGGGTGTGTCACTAGTATAGCCTATGACACACCCGAGTAATGTAGCTTCCCAATAATGAAATAATTTTTCAAATCGGTCCAGTCGTTTCGGAGCCTATTCCGGGCAAACAAACAAACGAACAAACAACCAAATCTTTTCTCTTTATAATATTAGTATAGATAAATGAAAATAATCAACGAGAAATAGCAAAAAAAAACTTGAGAGGTGTCAAGGGACACCCGGATGGAACGAAGTTCCTTTCGATTAATTAGTGAAGGAATTGTAATAAAATTTTACAAAAATAATCGTCGCGACACCACACTGTTCAATGCGAAATTGAAATGAAAATATCTGGCTTGCTTTCTATAAGAGAGAGAGAGACAAACAGAGAAACATGCGACGCCGCACAGCTTACAATAGCTTACTATAGCAAAAAGTGTCGTGACAACTTTTCGTAAGAATTTTTTCCGTCCATTTCACAACGCGCGATAAGGAACTTCGTTCCAATAAAAACAAAGAAAATTGAAAACTTCAAAGCTCAAGACATTGTACTTTGTCGCTCTACAGTTGACTCTACCATCTTGCAGAAGCTTCAAAATTAATTAATTAAATTCGAATCAAGATGGCCATACATCTTATAGACGTAATGGCAATAGTTCCACGGCGGGGGCCGTAAATTCAATCGTAATTATATGTAGTGGAAGTAACTACCCTAACTGTGTGGGACAGAGGCTCTCAAACTTTTCCGTTGTCTGCTTACGCGTCCATCAGAGTTCCGTAAAAACTCTGATGGTGATCTATAATTTTGAAATTGGAACTTGGTTTTTTATTGTTTAGGGCACAGGGTTGGGTGAAATTACACGTTTCATTACGACCTACCTATCTAATAATAATAATAATGCTGGACAATTCACACAGCATCATCTAGCCCCAAGATAAGCAGAGGTTATGTTACGGGTACTAGATGACTGATATACTAATATAATACAGTAATTACATACATAGATTTATTATACATAGAAAACACCCAGAACCCCGGAAATATGTGCAGATCATACAAACATTTGTTCCGAGGCGGGAATCGAACCCAACCACTAACCTCCTGCATCGCAGGCGGACCTTCGCCCGCTTCGCCACTGAGCAATAGATGATAGTCATGTAATCTATGTGCGACTAACTCTCCGGAATCAGAATCAGATATGTATTTATTATTAAGTGTTGTACAAAAGTGTTGTATAAAATAGTGTATAGTTTCAATAGCTTATCTATCACAGACATACAGTATCAAGTTTTAATACATACCTATGTATATATTTATTGGGTATGTTTATAGGTACCTACATATTTATTTTAACATTTTAAGAGTTTAAAAGTAGGACACAAATAGGTACAACCATCATTTATCAAATAATTATTTGAGCGAATAGAAGGCATTTGCTTCTAACCATCTTTTTAATTTATTTCTAAACATATTACCATCTAATGTTTGAAGATCTATGGGTAGATTTTTTTACACACGCTTTTATTAGCTCGGGCTGTATGTATGTATGTACGTATGTATGTAATAGAATCTTTGAACATATTTTCACCAACTTTCAGAAGTCTGATTAATTTGAAACTTTGCATACGTATCAAGGACCGATGACAATGCAATAATTTAATAATAGTTTTCCTTAACTAGCGACCCGCCCCGACTTCTCACGGGTGCAAAAGTAAAGGATAAAAAATGGTTATTGTGGGTTATCCCTAAGAGATAGACATATACCATCCCGGACTTTTTTGTAGACCTTTTTAAGGTGTACAATACTGTAGTACATTATTTTGTTCTATCTCGTAGGGTTCAGCCAACGTAAGCGCAAAAAAATGTGTTTATTTACGACATCACATTAGAAACCTCTAAAATGATCAGTGTTTCACTACTATATTATGCAGGTATTATACATATAAATCTTCCTCTTGAATCACTCTATCTATTAAAAGAAACCACATCAAAATCTGTTGCTTAGTTTTAAAGATCTAAGCATACATAGGGACAGACAGACGGGAAGCGACTTTGTTTTATACTACAGTATGTATTGATGGATTTGCCAGGATTAATAAATTATTTTGTAGATCCTCTGTAGGAGAAGGAGAAAGATAAAGCTAGCGCGCGATTGAAATTAATTATTAAATAATTAATTAATTCCCCAATATATGAGTTTGTCACAGACTAAAAAATGTAAATAAATTATAGTTTAAATTTTTTTTTTATTATATTACTCTTTGTCATCAAAAATTATTTTCTAGTTTTTAGTTCGATTGGCAATAAAAGCGTGTGTTTTTTAGTTTTTTTTTAAACTATAATTTATTTATGATAGGTACATTGTAGGTACATTTGCGTTACACAACATATCCCATGTACGGATAACTCAGTTTATTAGAAACAATTATCTGTCTAGTCTAGAAGACTAAAGGTCAGTAGAGTTTTTCATTTTGATTGTTAGTTTGGTTTGAGCTTTATAATTTGTGCAGTTTTTTGATCGATGGCTCTCATGAAATTTCATGAGGGGGAGAATAACTCTTAACTTGGGCACCACTGGCCACCAGTTACAATGAGTGCGATCGCTTTACGAGGCGTGTGATTGACTTTACTATTCTATTAACTGAGTTTAACTGTAACTATTAACTGACTTCAACTGTAACTGTTCCATTAACTTACTTCATCATTTAGCTCGGTTCTTTATTGATGCGCTTTTATATGACTTTAGTTTAATTGTTTTCAGTTTATGTTTGTTAAAATGTAGATCAGAGGGGATTGAAGAAAACGGTTTGATTGTTATATTATTGGTTATATTCTATCATAGTTTAATTCATACCCTGGTGACTATAGAATTTATTTAAATTGTTTTTAGTTTATGTTTGTTAAAATGTAGATCAGAGGGGATTGAAGAAAACGGTTTGATTGGTTATATTATTGGTTATATTCTATCATAGTTTAATTCATACCCTGGTGACTATAGAATTCAATTAAATTGTTTTCAGTTTATGTTTGTTAAAATGTAGTTCAGAGGGGATTGAAGAAAACGGTTTGATTGGTTATATTATTGGTTATATTCTGTCATAGTTTAATTCATACCCTGGTGAATATAGAATTTAAGACGATAATAACCGTAAAATGTACCACTTTGTGTCTTACATTTTACGGTTAATCTTTAATTCTATCTTTTTTGGTGTCTTAAATTTATTAATTTAAGGTACTAAAAGATATAGAATGAGAGTATTCATGTTTCGTGTCGGTCTGCCGTCCTGTCGGATTATGAGAGTGTACCTGTGTTTGCGCACACACTTTGTGCACGCACTCGTCTCGGTCGAGACTGGACGCCGTAGCCGAAATTCGTAGAGGACATCATCATTATCATTAATTGTTATTCGTTAATTTATAAATCTGCTCCATCAGATAAAAGTTCGATGCCTTATAGATTTCTAGTCATAATTTGCAAAAAACATCTTTGAAATCCATTGTGATAAATTGTGAAGGTTTTATTTGAGACTTTCGTAGACCCTCTACGGCGTAGACATTGCTACGCCGTCCTATTTAGAATAGAATAGAAGAATAGAATATATTTTTATTTGCAACTCATACAAAAACATGCTGTTAAATAAAAGTAAGTACAAACAAACAAACTTATTTTTGTATTGAGTCACAAAACGGTCTCTGTCTCAGCATGAGCTGGTTGTAAACTCGTTACAACTAACGCTAAACACTAGCGCATTTATAACGTAAAACACAATCAATGAATTATTATAATTACTGCAACAACAAAGTCATTAAGTTTTATAATTTAATTAATAAAAAAACTGATATAATAAATAAATCGACTATGGTCTTTTCGTAGCCCAGAAAATATGCATTAAATTCCCGAAAGTAATCTTAAAAATACTCACAACTCAAATATCAGCACCATCTCATCATCATCCTCAAAAGCGTCATGTAAATTAATCAGCTTCCTATGATGCAACTGATTCACTGGTGTGTAACTTAATGACTTTGTTGTTGCAATTAAAGACAAAGCCGACAGCAATGATTGCCGTCGAAATCGCATTAGTAGATAAGATCCCAATTTGCGAAGTTACCGACATTGCTGGAGGCGATTCAGTAAATTAATTTAGGCGATTGTTGCCGCAATACTATCGGATTTAAGTTCCCTGTGGTCTGAAGAAAAGTGGAATTATTTTACACTAGCTTCTGTTCACGGCTTTGTTTACGATTTTTCGATATGAAAGCTTATTTCTTATGTCTGATTTTTCTACAAGTGTACGAACAGCAAATCTCATTTTGATTCTCAGAGATAAGGAAGAGTAAGGAAGTGACTGACTTATCAACTTGATATAATAATAATAATGCCGGTCAATCCACACAGCATCATCTAGCCCCAAGATAAGCAGAGCTTGTGATATGGGTACTAGATGACTGATACACATAATACAATGTATTACATAGATAGATATTTTTATTATACATAGTAAACACCCAGACCTCTGAAACAAATTTTTGTGGAGCGTACAAATATTTGTTCCGGGCAGGAATCGAACCCGCAACATTCCGCGTCGCAGGGAGACCTTCGCCCGCTGCGCCATATCGGTCGTCAGAGTAGTAAATCTGTAAATGAATTTTACTTCTCAAACCAGAGAAACGATACGTACGCATTCTTAATAATAAATATCGACGACCAGTGTTTCGACGAGTTCAGTACACCAGTTTTGTAGCAATCGAGAATTATCTTGTTCTAAATAGTCATCATTATCATAATCTGAGCCGAGCGGAGAGACGTCCCTGCATATAGAGGTTTCTTCACCTTCACAAGGTCATCGGACCACCTTTGGGGGATATGTAAACTCTAAGAAATTAAATAAATCCCAAAAATTTATGATTCCGACGGGATTTGAATCCGCGACCTTCCCTCAATACGGGAATGCTCTAACTAACTGAGCTACGAGATCAACTACCCGACTAGTCGAAAATCTTTGGGACTTCCTTACGGACTCTAGCAACCCAAGTACGATGGCTTACGAACTATAATAACAAAAACCTTAGATATTGTATACATTGTAAAAGTAAGTTATTTATTTATTACTCACAATGATTTTGTAAATTTCGAATAGCAATGCCTGAATAAGGTTAAACCTCATCTTTGAGTAAAGATCGTTCCATTGTGCGTTGATGCTGAATCTGCATAATTTCCATTAATTAAGCAATGAAATGATTAATAATGGGGATTTCAGACGACGGTATAGGGTTATCATGGTTTAGATTGAACTGAGACTTTTCTGGGACAAGAAATGAACGTGATTTAATAAAGTAAAAATTAGCTTAGAGGAAACTTCACTGGTTTTAGTGCTGTTTTTTCATTACACTAATATTATAAACTAGCTTCTGCCCGCGTCTTCGCACGCCTTTTTCGGGATAAAAAGTAGCTTATGTTTGATTTCAGGTCTAGGGCTGCATCTATGCAAAATTTCAGCTCAATCGGTTCAGTAGTTTTAGCGTGAAGAAGCCACAAACATCCATCTATCCATCCATCCAAACTTTCGCATTTATAATATTATTAGTGTGATGCGAAAGTTTAGATGGATGTTTGTGGCTTCTTTCCGCTAAAACTACTGAACTGATTGAGCTGAAATTTTGCATAGATGTAGCCCTAGACGTGGAAGCAAACAGGCTACTTTTTATCCCGGAAAAATGCGTTCGAAGTCGCGGGTAGAAGCTAGTAAGTAGATAATATTGTGATATATTTTTGTGTAAAAATGAGCACAAGTTTAGCAAGTTGGCAGGTTTGCAGCACCCGATATATGCAGTAAATATAAACAAGAAATCTTAAACATAATTTAACTGCTTCGATTTTCACTAATTAATTCTCTACGAAACGTCTACGACACCGACAGAGCTTAGTTGAAGTTATCAAATCAAATTCAAACGATATCGTTCCGCTCGTAAACTTTTACCGTTTGTTTTCGTTTCGTTACCTTTCCTTTTTCATTGAATGTCGATTTGTTTCTCTGTTTAAAACATGATGTGGATACATTTTATATAGTTCTGCGGAGTTGACGCAGGTCTCAACTCCGCATATTTTGTTTGCATGCGGCTGTTAATCTATACACAAAAGTCAGCAACACAGCCCGGCGCGGCGGTGGGTTTGTCCGGTATTTCAGTGTAGGAATGAATACACCGACGACCTCGGTGTTGCGGGCGAAGGTCTGCCTGCGACGGCGGTTGCAGGTTCGATTGCCGCCTCGGCACAAATGTTTGTACGATCAGCAGATATTTGTTCAGAGTGTTCTGGATATTTTCTATGTGTAAAAAATATCTATCTATGTAGTGTATTGTATTATGTATAGCAGTCATCCATACCAAATACCCATAACACAAGCTCCGCTTAGCTTGGGGCTAGATAATGCTGTGTGAATTGTCCAGCATTATTTATTTATATTATACATATTGAAGGCAGCTGACAGTGTTTTGTCAACTTGTCGGCGGTCCGCCTTTGGTGTGTTGGTGTCCGACTTTGGTGTGTAGACTCCATAAAGTACACAAATCTTTCCATTTTGTATATTTCTCAGTATGTGTGGACACCCTAATTTATGAATACCTATTCTTAGACAATGCTTCTGATTTGAACGAAATATTATCTCAGGTTCGTTCAGAGGACGAGTATTGAAGGGCTAAACGTTTGAATATTCAAAGGGAATAAATTAACTTAAGCGAAGCCAAACAAAAGCGCCGAAACAAATTGCAGGGAAATTAGGCCTTTGTTTACTGGCAGTTTAGTAGGTAAGTATAATATTTTTGTAAAGAATTATATTTACTTTCATATTAGTTCATTCTAAAGCACATAATATATTTAAAAAAAATGAAATGGAAGCTAAATAATAGAAAGGAATGATTTACCTATGAATAGGAATTAGAAAATATACAATAGAATAATATATTGACTTTAAGAGTAGAGCTATCTGCAGACTGTTGCAAACAATCTAGAGGTAGCTCAGCCTGCTCAGCTCAGCTGTCGACTGGGAGCTAGCGTTCAGGATGCAGAAGAGAGCTGTTCGAGCTATCGAGAGACTTTCCTGGGATACCTCGGCTCACCCAAGAAGCTAAAAATATATGAATTTACCCGCCCTCGTCATTTTTAACGCAGCTGGGAATGCTCGCCACCACCTGGGCGAGTAGGTACGCAAGACTCGGCGACGCCCATTAGGTACCGACCCGACACGCTCAAAGGCTGCACGTGGAGTAGCGGCGGCTCGCAAAATCTAAAAAACTGGTTCATGTGATGGGGCCAGCTATCTACAACCGCCTTTGGAAAAACAATAACGCAGCCCGATCAGCGCAAGTCTTGCAACACAGTGAAGAACTAGTTTATTGAGCAAGCCTTCTATATGGTTGACGATTTCTTTCCGATGTACCTACACGTACCTAATTATGTATATAATTTATATTTAGTTATTTTTTAATGTTAAATTTATTATTTAAAATGTTTATATATTTTTTATATTTTTACTACTGGTACTAGATGACTGATACACATAATACAATGTATTACATAGATAGATATTTTTTATTAAACATAGTAAACACCCAGACCTCCGGAACACATTTCTGTGGAGCGCACAAATATTTGTTCCGGGCGGGAATCGAACCCGCAACCTACCAATACATAAATAAATAAAAAACATGACATACAACCGAACATAGAACCTCCTCCTATTCTGAAGTCGGTTAAAAAGCATTGTACAAAGCCGCTTGCAATAGTCTACTCATAGGTAGATCAGTACCTCTCAGCCCGCTAAGCCTCTCAGGTCCACGCTGACGTAAATAGCGTGGACGAGCTACCGAAGATTAGCCAGATTAGCTGTAAGAACATAAGCCTATCAGCCATCACTGTGAACTTGACCGTGGAAGCTGCGAATACACCTGCGATAAACATCATGTGATCAAATTTACGAAGAGTAAACTTTTGTGTTAACATTAAAATTGCTTTTAATGGAAAATTTACCATGACATTGTTGTTGTTTTGAGGTTTTCTATAGTTATTTGGAAAATTTACCATGACATTGTTGTTGTTTTGAGGTTTTCTATTGTTATTTGGAAAATTTACCATGACATTGTTGTTGTTTTGAGGTTTTCTACAGTTATTTGGAAAATTTACCATGACATTGTTGGTGTTTTAAGCTTTTCTACAGTTATTTGGAAAATTAACCATGACATTTAAACATAAACATTTATTTATTTCTATAAAGATTACAAAACTATGTAGGTTTGGTACAATAGTACATTATGGTACTAGTGTGTAACATTGGTGATTACCGCCGAGGCGCGGCGAGGGTCTTAAGTGAGCCGAGGACGGTAATCATCAATACACACGTGTATCATACGACATTTTTCAACACACTTGTGAATAAAATAACAATAAAAACTCATTTTATTTAGTAGACAAAAAGTTTATTTAGAGAAACAATTAGTAAATGTGCAGTTAGTAAATTAATTTATTTGTTCTATTGAACAGGATCTTTTTTTTTGAATAAAAACTTTTTAAAGAACAGAGCAACTCATCCAATAAAATATAAAAAAAAATCTAGCTATAGCAATGAAAAGTCACAGTTTGATTATGTGTGTCATTCTGTGCCTAATTGCGGTGACCATAGAACCACTTTATGAGCAAGTGTGTTGAAAATAATATTATGGTACTTATGCATTAGGAGGTAGGTTGTGTGAATAAGATTGTTGTTTTGAAGTTTTCTATAGTTACTTGGTATAGTTGCATGCGCCTTGATTACGGAATGACGCGTCAATGTGAATAGACTTCATCATCATTATCATATCAGGCTGTTAACTCCCACTGCTGGGGGTAAAAGTCTCCTCTTTTACGAAGATTAGCTAGATTAGCTGTAAGAACATAAGCTCATCAGTCATCACTGTGAACTTGACCGTGGACGCTGCGAATACACCTGCGATAAACATCATTTGAGGAATATTGTTATTAAATCGGTTTAAAGATTCTTTATTTTCTCAAAGAACACAAACAGTTCTTAAATGAAAAAATAAAACTTGTATATGTAAGTATCTACTAACAAAGAAAATGACAATCAAAGAATAGAAACAAATTAAAACTAGCATTTACAATTGAAAAAGTTTGAGCTAAATGCAGACAGTTGCAAACAATCTACAGGTAGCTCAAAGTATCTATCATTAGTATCTACTTAAATTTTTATTTTAGCACGAGTGTGTTTACCTTGTAACATAATGTACCTACTTAGTTAAAACAAAAACAAAAGAAAGGCAATGGTATAAAAAAAAAACTTAAATAACAAAAGCAGGAACAAAAATACACTCTTACACGTTGAGTGGAAGGTGAAAAGGGAAACCTTTGACCAGCAGTGGGATTTTAACAGCTAAAAATAGTAAATAATTATTCACCTGTAACTTGAACTCCCTCCAATTCTCCAAAGTACTAACTCTATACCTTTAACTTTTTATTCAAAGCATTTTGACATTGTTGACACCATAACACAAGCTCTGCTTACTTTGAGGCTATATGATGCTGTGTGGATGGTCCAGCATTAATAACAATAATAATAATGTCAGATAATCTACACAGCATCATCCAGCCCCAAGCTAAGCAGAGCTTGTATTATGGGTACTAGATGACTGATACACATAATATAATTTATTACATATGTAGATAGATATTTTTTATTATACATAGTAAACACCCAGACCTCCAGAACAAATTTCTGTGGAGCTCACAAATATTTGTTCCGGGTGGGAATCGAACCCGCAACCTTCCGCGTCGCTGGCAGACCTTCGCCCCCTGCGCCACATCGGTCGTCAGCATTATTTATTTATTATATCTTATATCTTTAAATGAGCAATTCTTGTATATATATATATAATTGGAATCTCGTAATCGGCTCCAACGATTTTCATGAAATTTAGTATATAGGGGGTTTCGGGGGCGATAAATCGATCTAGCTAGGAATCATTTTTAGAAAATGTCATTTTATTCGTATTTTAGTCCCAATTTAAACTGAAAAATATGACTCTTCCTGACATCTATTGGCGAGTAATAATACTATTTTTTTGTGAGCAATAAAGTTATTCCAGCAGATGGCGTTGTTAAGTAACACGAAGTCAATGTGTGATTGCTTTGAGGTTAGACTAAGAATATCAATTGTTTATTTATATTATTTGTGTCTTCTTAATGCACGTGTTCACTTAAAAATGCCTAAACGATCTAAAATAACAATAATAATACCGAGCAAAGCTCGGTCACCCAGGTACTAGTTTTTATGCCTAAATTAAAGAAGTCTGTACCCTAAACCTATCCCAACGAAAACTTCGCAAAACTTCATTCGTAATGCAAAAAATATGCTAATAGTTTACCAGTAAAAAGAGCATTAAACACTATCCATTACTAGGCGGATTACCTTACCCCATGCTACCCTAATCTACCCTGCGTTACCCTGCTCTCCCCTGCGTTAACCCTCGATTCATTCCCGATCATAGCTCCTCATCGTACTTAAATAGGGCTTTATTTTTATAAGAAACATCTGTGTTCTTATTCATAACAAAGGATTTGTGTTAAAAATAACACAGATTAAAGTTGCTATTTTAGGTTTTATGCTTTTGCTGGTTTATTAATAAAGTGGAAAGTATTTTTAAGTTTTCGGGAAGGAAATAAAACACATTTTAGTAGTTAGTTGCATTTAATGTTTTCACACTGAAAAATAATTTACATATATTTAAATAATTATTAATAATATAATAATTATATATATTTTGATACTAAAAGATATGTAGATCAAAATTTCAAAGTGCTTTATTTGCTTATTATGATTTTTGGAGACGTCAGATACCTATCTAAAATTGGTTACATGTGCCTAAAAAATAGGAAACAGGGTGTTATGATGTTTTTTTACTTCAAAAGTAAAAAAATCAGAAGTAAAAAAGAAACCTTGGTGGTTAGTGTTAGAGTAAGAGCATTTTGATTGCCACTGCACCACAGACAACACAGGTCATCATCAGCAACCTATATTAGTCCACTGCTGGACATAGGCCCCTAATGAGCGCCATAGCGCCCTGTCTTCAGCTTGCCGCATCTGTTGGATGCAGTCTTTCTTTACAGCACAGGTAAGTCAAAATAAAGAGGCAAGGATACATTATCGGTAACTCATGATGTTAGCAATAACTACTATGAACTATAAGGACACTGGTGGAACGAGGAATCAAATAGTCGGAATTTTAGAAAATATAAAAAAAGTTGGGATTAGAATGTGTTAGATTGCAAAAAAGCTAAATCTTTACGCATAGCTTTAACTTTCTGCTCATTTCTAGTGATTTTCAGTATTACCCTCTTCAGTGACCAGAAAATAATAATATTCTATAATATAACAAATAAGTAGATATAATATAAGAGCAAGACTCCCTGCCGTCATACAGTGCAAACTCGTACGGAAGAAAGTCACTTGAGTGTTTCACGCCTTGTAATTTACAACTTATCTATCCTAAGAAACATAATAACAAACGACCTTTTTGATGTTAAAATTGTACCTAAACTAAGTTAGTTTTATAATAGAGTATAACATTAGTTATGTAAGTCTGTAAAGTTAAATTGAATAAAATTTCATTTCATTTCATTTCATTTCAAGTACTGTTGCGGTTACTGTAGTTATTTTATGGTAAAATCGGCTATTGTCGACACAATGGTCACATGTTGTTTAAAAAATGTGATAAAATACTTTTTGTACACCGAACTTACAATTAAACGTAGATACATATATAGATAGCTGCTGCTGCCCGTGGCTTCGCATGCCCTTATCCAGGATAAAAAGTAATCTATATCCTTCCCTGGGATATCACCTATCTCCATGCCAAATTTCAGTAAGATCTATTCATCCGTTTAGGCGTGAAAGCGTAGCAGACAAACAGAGTGACTTTCGAATTTATATTATTAGTATGGATACTTTTTTTCACACTTAACTTGGAAATAATTTATAAAGGAATAATTATTTAAGGTTGCCTGGAAGAGATCGCTTCTAAGCGATAAGGCCGCCCATTGTGCATGTCTTTTGTCATGTCTATTTGTACCTTAATGTGTTTTTGTTGGTGTACAATAAAGTATTTTGTATTGTTTTGTATTATAGAATAAGCAACAATTGGCGATCTTATCGCTCAAGAGTGATCTCTCCCACACGACATGGTTTTTTGAAGATTGTTAAGAAGCTACTTTCATTGTTAAGGATACGTTCTTACTTATTTTTTTTTGTTCATTGTTGTAGGCCACATAAAAATACCTAGGTAATCTCAAGGTTGCCTGGGAGAAATCGCTCTCAGCGATAAGGCCGCTTTCTGTACTGTTTATTTTTATTTAGATATAAGATTTTTTATTTGTGTTAGTTTTTAGTACAATAAATAAATAATGCCGGACAATCCACACAGCATCATCTAGCCCCAAGATAAGCAGAGCTTGTGTTATGGGTACTAGATGACTGATACACATAATACAATGTATTACATAGATAGATATTTTTTATTATACATAGTAAACACCCAGACCTCCGGAACAAATTTCTGTGGAGCGCACAAATATTTTTTTATATATATTGTTCAATAAACTACAATAAAGTGTTCATTTATTCATTCATCTATTAACCTAAATCTTATATCTTTAAATTGAGCAATTCTTGTATATATATATATATATACATATATAATTGGAATCTCGGAATCGGCTTCAACGATTTTCATGAAATTTTGTATATAGGGGGTTTCGGGGGCGATAAATCGATCTAGCTAGGAATCAATTTTAGAAAATGTCATTTTATTCGTGTTTTATCGATAATCAACTTAAACATAAACTTACTTCTTTTTTAATATGACTCTTCCTGACATCTATTATACTATTTTTTGTGAGCAATAAAGTTATTCCAGCAGATGGCGTTGTTAAGTAACACGAAGTCAAGGAGTGTTTGCTTTGAGGTTAGACTAAGAAAATCAATTGTTTATTTATATTATTTGTGTCTTCTTAATGCACGTGTTCACTTAAAAATGCCTTAACGATGAACGCATCTAAATGTATCATAATTTCCAAAAAAACACAATTTATAAAAAAAAAAAAATACCGAGCAAAGCTCGGGCATCCAGGGTACTACTTTTTATGCGGCGCGGATACATATTTGCCTACTTAGGTATAAGGTACCTAGCTACTTATCTTCATTTTTATCTTTTATTAATTACTTAAAATAGAAAAATAATCTTATCATTCCGTTAGCGGTTGTCTTTGAAAACTATTTAATTTTATAATCACTTTATCAATAATCTAACATCAATAAATTTTATCCAGCCTTTTTATGGGTATTAAAAATATTAATTTTGAGTAGGTAATAATTAAATTGATTGTGTAAGTGTTATACTTATCAATGACCAGAAGCCACTATAAAAACAGATCATTCTTTGAAACACTTTTATGTTGTTACAATGTTTATGTAGAAGGTGTATCAAAGGAGGCTTACACAATATAGAATACACAACATTTGATACATAAATATTTTTCTTAAATTAACTTGTTATCTTCCGTTTAGAGCTAAAACACAACACAAAAAAGAGTTTATGATGGCAAATTCCGTTTAATTCAAACACCCTATTGCATATACACTTTTATCATACTTAGAGTCCCAACTGATTTTCACTTGTTTCTTGTCCATTTTATTCTGCTTTTGTTTTTGAATGGATTCTAAGTTCAAACATCACAAAGGTTCCGTCGGCAAACGTTGCCGTCGGTCGATCGACGGGCGGCGTAGCACGGCGGGTGGCCGCGTAGCAGCCCGTAGCGGTTCGTAGGCCCCTCGTAGCACGCTAGTAGCACCGTAGCGCCCTATGGTAGCACCTCACATACCTCACTCATCAATAAAGCCCAAACTAATTGACTACTTGAAAACATGTGAAAGCAGACGCGTGAGAAACAGACTGAAACAGCATGCCGGTGCCGCGCGCGAAGCGACGCTACGCGGCCGCGCCGCCATATTGCCCCACGCCCCGCCCCCCGCACCGCCGTACTCACCCGTTGGCTGTAACGGACCAAGGAGGCGGGGCCAACTTCTCCTCAATGTTACCAGCTTTTTGAATAAATAATTTCAGTAATTTAAGTAATGAAGGCAATTATGGCGTTGTTTAGCTAAGTTTGCGCCGCGGCGAGTGGGAACTTTATATTTATACCGTTCTCTTTATGTACGCCGACGCGCGGTTAATGCGCCCGATCTGTTTACGTTGCGAGAGCTTATTTATTGCGGGCGACTCGCTGCACGGCACGATTTAAACTGCAATTATTTTACGCTATAAGGAAAACATATTGCACCATTTAAATGAGTTTTTCCAGGATAATTTGGTAAATGGAGATGGATGAGGCGCTTTAAACTTTTGTTGGGGGTGCTTTACGTTTAATCATTAAGCTGATCCTCTTCTTACTTTAATATACGTACCTACTTAGGTATATCTAGGCAATGATGTGGAGCTATGACTGAATCACGGCTCATCTCGCACAGGAAACATGACACAATGTAAACGGTAACCGGGTTACGTCACTAGAGTCCGTCAAGATCCGATGTGGACACTTGCGGGCAGAAGCAAACAGTGACGTCACGGAGCGTCATCGAGCCGATAAAAAGTCGATTTTATTCGCACAAGTTCGGCCAGCTGACTGCCCTCCGCGCCCCGCGCCGCGCCGGCACGCACACAATTTTCAGTGTAGCGAGATTTCAGGGAGAGCGAGAGAGGGGTAGGGCGGGGCAGGCACGTGGGAGCGAGACGGTGACAGGGGCCGGCGCGCGGTGGCGGCGCGATGGGCGGGCGCCGGATGATGTATAGAGTGGTGGAGTTAGGTTCAAATTGCTCCGGGAAGTGGCCGAGATTAGAGTCGACGCGGGCCGCACCGCGCCGCGTACGTAAGCCCTTAAGACTGTTTTTAATACTAGTATTTTTTACGCGATCCCGACAGGATTTAGCGGATAAGCGACGTCGTCGTCGTGCGCTTTGATTTATCGGTATCGGATACGTTTCGGTTTGTTTTCTGGTGTTTACGTTAGTGGTGACCGCTGGCTGGACGCGCGTAATCCCGCGGCTTGTACAGATTATGACGGATATCGTCGGATTTTATGTACACACACTGTGAATACGGCTTTCCGGGGAATCTGCGTCTCTTAATACCTGGAATCATCTCTGATCTGTTGTCAACAGTGAGTATTTTGATTTGTTGTGTGATATTGTGCAAATGATTTAAATCAAGTGGTTGGCCATAGGTTTGGCCAACTACTGAAGGATCACATTTTACTTACCTATTCAAAATCACCCTGAACTGAACGACGGATCTGTTGTCAAATATCCACAGTTCCTGTTTATAAAAAAGTTAGGAACCACTCGCTTTATTGATAGAGCTAAATCAAATCTGTTGTTCAGTGCAGATAGGTTTTTTCAGTAAGTATAGAGGTTAAAGAAACCATTCGGTGGCATTGGATAACTAATACATGTTTCTTAAACTTATTTGAATATAACAAATTAAAACAAAAAAGCTCGAGATGAAAATTTAAATTTAAATACGCGGCATCTAACCCACCAAGATATAAATTCCCCGAGTCTAACTATAAAATCTTATTGTTAGTAATGTTGATATCTAAAAATAACTACCAACTATTTATTATTTTCAATCTACTAATGTAATGTAAGTATTAAACTATTAAATTATATATAAAACCATAGTCAACAGCATTTTTAGAATATAACAAACAACTTTTAATCATCTAAAAGAAAACTGGCGTCGATCCAACATATTATTAACATTTGTTTCATTAAAATTACACTGAAAAACGCTACGTTCTTATTTATTTGATTGTATTTGTATCGCTATTTATTATACAGACTATCAAAAGTTGATTATCTCACATCTAACTATTTATACGTTTTTAATACTTAAGTTTGATCAACATATTTTTGAGAAACTCTAATAAAAATCAATAAAAATTATGGCTCAAATCTTTTTCAGTGTTATTACACGTTACACTACGTGTGAAACTTTTGCTATGTCTCCGCATTTTCAGTATATAGTAATAACATTTGTTTTATTAAAATTACACTGAAAAACGATAGGTTCTTATTTATTTGATTGTATTTGTATCGCTAGTTATTAAACAGACTACTTATCAAAAGTTGATTATCTCACATCTAACTATTTATACTTTTTTAATACTTAAGTTGGATCAACATATTTTTGAGAAACTAATGAAAATCAATAAAAAAATATGGCCCAATTCTTTTTCAGTGTTATTACGCGTTACACTA
>JAPQVW010000180.1:0-37454 GCA_028535905.1 Quercus berberidifolia | reverse complement strand
CTAATTGAGCCAATGAAGCCATAAGTTCATTGAAGCGTAGATTGTTTATTCCTTTCCTTATATTCAAAGACCACTTCAACAGCTCGTTACATAACAAATATATATTATGTAGTTTGTACCTATTACTTATTATATTTTCTATTAAATAATCTGAAATATCGTTTATTACCATTGCAGATGGTTCTAATCATTACTAAGGCCACGGGAAATATGTAAAAATAGCATTTGTGGAGGCAGCGTCTCTATTTCTGCACAGCGGTAGCTTTTAATTAAGCTTGTCTATACTATCTATACTAATATTATAAAGAGGAAAGAATTGATTGTTTTTTTGCCCGGAATAGGCTCCGAAACTACTGGACCGACTTTAACCGTTGGGAAGCTACATTACTCGGGAGTGACATAGGCTATACTAGCGACGCGCCCCGGCTTCGCACGGGTGTATCTTTTGCATGTTCTAAATTGCACCCGTGCAAAGCCGGGGCGGATCTCTAGTGTAAGATAATGTAGATAATAAAGTTATTCAGTTTATGCAGTACTACAGTCAGTAGCTTTTGGTCGATTCCGATGGAGAAACATCGTGCAGACCAAGGTCCTACATAAAGGACCCTCAGCATTGAGGACGACTCTCGGCGATATAAAGAGGAGGATAGTCTTGGGTAGAAACAACAAGTTATCAATTTCTTTTTCGAACGACGAAATCACAAGCCTTAGATATGAACTGATAGGGTCTTATTTTATTATTCTGGGATATCTTAACGGCAGTTGGAACGCAGGACTATGGTTAACGAAGCCACATAAGTTTTAAGTGGCCTCTGGGGTCCCAAGTTCTGGCCGTCCGTTTATCCCCAAACAACAAAGTTATTTGTTTGAGTGTCTAACCTAAAACGTTGATGCTTACTCAACTTTGATGCTAGTTGTTTCCATACATTAGGCAGCACTCAGGAAGCGTAGTGCTCTTTGCCATAAGATTATAAAGACTTAGGTAGACTTAGGAAGATCTATTATGTATTTGTGTATTAGTATAATTACTTTATATTAGTTAGTATTAGTTTAGCATAAACTCCGCCATCCTATCCAATTTCACCTTTCCTGTCGCCTGGAAGAAATCGCTGTAAGCGATAAGGCCGCCAATTCCATTGCCTTTCTAGTATAAGTAAATTAAGCACTGATGTTATAAAACATCAGTGCTTAATGCTATGAAAAAAAGCTAATATAGCTAATAATAAAATCTATATATCTATAATTTACCCGAACTTTAAAACTCGTTAAACATATTACTGATTAGATACTTAAATTAGATTTAGGTATCCATTAATATTTCAAAAAAAAATTAATTTTGTTTCAAAAATTTTGTTTTAAATTCTTTGCTCCACATGTTTTGTTCGCATTATTCTCTGTATGCACATAATTTGTGAAATGATCTAGTTCTAAACCCATACTATTTAAGTTTTGTATATTCTGTAATCATTTTATGTTTTGTGCGTCTCAATAAACAAAAATAAAATAAAATATCTGTCTACTTAGATATGATTTTTCGTAAGTTTTGATTCCTAGTTGCATGCACTTTTATCCAATGAAACGAAAGGCGAAAGGGTATGGAAGGTATGAAAATATAAAAGTACTGGGTGCTAAGAAATTTAAATTCATTCAATCCAAATGGATTAATGAAAAATATACACGGTGCAACATAAAGTTTCAAAAAGCAGAGAAAAAAATATACGAAATTCAAAATATCGTAAAATAAAAGTTGATCCCCTTGGGGTCCAGAATCACCCCCTTTCAGCTTGAAAAGTACACATACTACGGGCACCCTGTACATGTAGAATTATATAGATTCAAACAAACGAGAAATATTAATGAATGGTTTACCGCCGCGGGTTGCGTGTGTTCAAATGTCGGGTCAGGTACGTTTCCCATTAATTTTACCTACAGGTTACCTTGTAACCTACGGGATAAATATCAAACCAAACAGGACTTGACATGAAGGC
This sequence comes from Quercus berberidifolia, assembly GCA_028535905.1. Classification (NCBI taxonomy): domain Eukaryota; kingdom Viridiplantae; phylum Streptophyta; class Magnoliopsida; order Fagales; family Fagaceae; genus Quercus; species Quercus berberidifolia. Next base: position 35,466 of record JAPQVW010000180.1, on the reverse strand, counting down.
AGGCATGGCGTATATCGATTTACTTTCCACATAGGTTTTTACGAGAGATGAAACATCTCAAATGATCAAAAGATTAATTCTACCTCGAAAAAAACTGTTATAACACCGGAGATAGCAACGAAATTCCCTTGATATTATTGTCTATATAAATTTTATGGTACAAGTATCTACTACCTAACGTTACCTTCGATAAAGCAATCAGCCCGTGATAAGTCCCTGGGGCTCTGTATTATATCGCGTTGTGTTCCTATTCCGGAACTTCCTATTTTGCTTGTTCGAGGTGGTACCTTAGAGTTTACCAAGGTAGCTTTTGTTAGACTTAAGTGATAGTTTGGAGGTTTCACAGTGTGAACAACCTATAAAACCATTGTTGTAAGTATTCTATGCAAAAAGTATTTTTACGTGATTTTTACTAAAATCGATCTCTTATAATGGAACCACTGTCGTCAGTTTCATAAAAACTTGTTTCTAGGATTCAAAGTTAAAAACACGACTTTGCGAAACATACCCAAACTTGCTAATGTTTATTAAAATCAGACAAATAAAAATAATGCTCTAAATTCACAACAACGCTCTACACCTAATGCTCAAAGTTCAAATGACTTCAAAATGTTATTAGGACTCGCAGTTCGAAGACTTGTATTCTGAAACTAGTTTCGCCTCATCCATTCTTGCTAAAGATGAATGAGAATTGTTATTTTTCTTTTGAGTTGTGTTAAAAGTATGAGTTAATATTAAGCTAATTATGCACTACACACTCTCCAAATCCTCTTGCTAAGAGTCTTGGGCGAGGAGGATCCAAGAGCTCACTATGCACACACTTCTTGGATCATATTGTAGACTAGATACACGTGACATACGATAGTCATATTTGTCGAAGAATGCTTCTTCTTTGGTAGCCAATTTCATTTACACTTGTGAATTTGATTGAACTTTATGAACAATTCCCTGCCCAGTCCCTGCCAATGTCAAATTTTCACGGCGATTTCTGCGTAGGATGATGGGATTTCCATTTTCAGTGGATCGATGCCTACTTATTCAATTTTATGTTTGAAGGTCTCGTACCCTGACATCAACAAACCTGCTTATCTTCAAAATAGTTGCGAGGTCGCAAAATCCTTTAGCAGTGAGCATAAAAGGCGACCTCCGTCGTTTGTTGTCGTCTTAACCCTTCTCAAGATTGTGTGACGTGGTACTCATAAATGCAAAATAAATGCTTTATTGAGTTCCGGTATACCCTTGGGCCTAATTTGTTTTTCGATGTGTTAGATATGTACCTTTCTACCTACTCATTGCTGAATGTACCCGCCGACCTTTAGTAGTTGTTACCTACCTATAATAGCTACGAACGCCTAAGATAAACATCGTTTTGTTTTTGTACCGACCCACTGGTTGATGTGTAGTTAGGTAAATAAGTATTTTCAGCTTCACTGGCTCTACCTATTCCACTATGGATACAGCTTAATTTGACTATTTGTTGGAACGGTAACTTGTTCCAATATTCAAGGAAGTCGAATAGTTGCTTTTAGTTCGGTAGAGACCTAAGCAACTGCTTTTAGCTTGTGCATTGTACGGGAAGCCCTGAGGCACTCTCGAGTTAGATGGAAGTTTCTAAATAGTTAAGTGAAATCCGATATTAAACTGTCGACACCTTGTTTAGCAAGGAAGCTAGTTCCTTTTGTTATTATAATTAACATTCACTGGCTTATGGCCTACGGGGGCGTCCATTAATTAAGTGAGGTGATTTTGGCGATTTTTCGACCCCCCTCCCCCCTTGGTGAGATGTCATGAGATTTTGCTCAAACCCCCCCCCCCCCCCAAATGTCACGTGAGATTTTTTTCCTAGCCCTGGCAGGGTTAGGACAGGAACCAGGAGGATAAAACAGACAGAAAATACGCCAATACGCGATAAATATTAAAATGTAGGTATGTATGACTGTGGTTATTTAAGTGGAGAAATATTTTTTAACCCAGTTTCTCCCTCCTCCCCTCCCCCCCCCCACGTAAGATTTGGTGAGATTTGGCTCGACCTCCTCCCCCCCTAAACGTCTCACGTAATTATTAGACGGCCCCTAATGCAATACCTACTATAGTTTTCGCGTAAAATCTCTAATATAACATTTTAAAATCATTGATTGGTTTAATTTTGTTAGATGTTATATACCTCTGTCAACGATATGTACTTAAATGAGAATCGGTTCCTTACAATCGCAGACGCAAGAGTTAATGACTAACATAACCACTAGACTCAACTTTGATTCGAGCATCTGGGTACCTACTCGTAGTCAGTAATACTTGACCAGATGTTGCTCGGTTACACACCGATAATAGTAGGTATTTAAGTAATTCAATGTTATGCTAAGCAATATAAATATTGAGATGTATCTATAACTGCAAACCCGTTAGTAGTTTTCAGTGGTAGTCTTTTTACACCCTGTATTTAGTTTTAGATCAATAAAACAATTATGTATTAGACACATAAGTGATATATGAATGTGCTAGTGGTTTCTTTTTCACTTCTTCCAATGGTGAAAAAAAAAATAAGTGAAGAGAAAGTCAATAACACTTTATTCCTTATTTGATAATAAGTAGTTAAAAATTTGACTTGTCCAAGTGTTTTTTTTGTAAGCCTAAAGAAATAAATTTATTGATTTTTGATTTCTGTAGATATTTTACAAATTGCCGGTGGAACAGCAGGTGCTCTTTGCAATCCCTAGGAATTGTATTCATTACCTAGGCAAAGTATGTAATGGACTATAAATAAAAAATAAATAATGCCGGACAATCCACACAGCATCATCTAGCCCCAAGATAAGCAGAGCTTGTGCTATGGGTAGGTACTAGATGACTGATACACATAATTACAATGTATTACATAGATACATAGATATTTTTTATTATACATAGTAAACACCCAGACCTCCGAAACAAATTTCTGTGGAGCGCGCAAATATTTGTTCCGGGCGGGAATCGAACCCGCAACCTTCCGCGTCGCAGGCAGACCTTCGCCCGCTGCGCCACATCGGTTGTCAATAATATTCATAATATTTCATACATTGCCTGAACGCCCCAAAGTATTCTATACATTGCCTAGGTATTGTATAGAATACCTGAATTATACAGATTGCCGGTAACATAGTATATATCAAAACATCAAAATAGCACAGACCAACGAATGCTCCATTTAACGAAGCCAAGCGGAAAATTGATTGCCTGCAGCAATATAATTTCCATTTATAACGAGAAGTGACTTTGCTGACAAGTTTTTTAAAGCTCTTGCTGGAGTGTAAAACTACCTCATATTCATTTTAAAAATACAATTCTCTGAACTACTACGGCATGTTAAAAAGCAACTACCTACAGCAGAATATTTTCGACCTAAATATTTCATTATTTCAAAATGTACGAATAGGTAGGTAAACCTACTTATCCTTGTACTGTAAAGGTTCATATTTCTACCCAACCTACCTCAAATGCGAACATTTCCATAACTTAGCCGTTGTTGTTGTTCCATTACTGATATTATCGTAGTACCCGTCATATCTTCATGTCAGTACCAAACTTGGTTATACCATGTAACAGACAAATGGGTGAACTTGTGTAAGAGCCGGTTAAACTTGCCCAATCTCGTCCGCAGCGTAATCGATTCATCTGAAACTTGTGAATTTTCAGCATATCGCACAGATACTTACTGTAAGCATTTAGTTCGAAAGGCCGATGACGGATCCCTATTCGCCCCAACTACTTCAAAATCAATCAAATTGATATTCCGAGGGTTGAGCGAAGGTTCTATCTTGTTCGTTTATATATACGCATAAATAGATGCCCTTTGGTTTATAGTTTATATGATTGGTTATATTATCGGCTACCAACTTATTCAATGCTATAGGTATGCCATGACTGCCATATGCTTTTAGATTAAGTCGATTGTTTAATTACTATGGCAACATCAGTTGGTCTAATAAGATTATGTATTATGAAAAATTATATAAACCTCTTTTATAACTAAAAAACAGCGGAATTCTATATTCAGTGATATGAAAATCTAAGTACTTCTACATATTTAGGAACAGTATCACATCATGCAAGTTTATTACAGCGGAGGGGTTTCTATGAATACCCCGCGGCTTGGACGTGGGCGCGGGAGCTGTCACACGCGATGCTCTCGATATGATATCCCTAGGTACATTTGATATCTATGTATGTGAATAATTAGCTACCATGTTAGTGAATATACATCTAACCAAATGTAATAATTGGATATAATTTAATTACTTACGTAAAAGGAAGTTTCTGAATTAGTTGCCCATCCCGTTATTGTGTTCAGGTTTACTGAACGACAAAGCCCTCCCTCCCTTTCTTCCAGTCTTTCGATCTTAGGCGACAGTCAGGCATCTATCACTCGTAAAAATCAGGCAGTAAGGCTTCTATCAGTCGTAATCTAATCAGTCGGTAAAAACCGACGCTAACTATTGGCATGGTAGGTATAAATAATACATTCAGGCATTACTTTGCGGAAATCCATTACAAAATTTAAGGATGAAATATATAGGAACAATTCCGCGCAAAACCTTCTAGTATGATAAGATCCAAGGAAATGCAGTCCGCGTGCACCGCCCGCCTTCCTATAAATTGACCACCTATTTGTAGAAGAAAAAACCAAAACAACAACACATTGAAAAAAATATCAAATAAAGTCGTCAACTAGTTTCGTCTCATAACTTAGATCTCTTTTTTATCCCTCTACTGCTGGCAGTTAGGCATAAGTAATGTAATAAAATCATTCCCACGGCGTTGTTTGTTATAACTACGTAATATTTACTTTTTAACGAGCTTCAATCCAGATTTAACGAGTTTAGGAGCGTACCGAACACAAGCCCAATTTAAAGTTTAGGATCGGTTGTTAGCACTCTAATATTCTCAATGTTTTCGTTTATTTCAAGCTTCGTATACAAAAATAATAGTGTAGGGATTTTCAGAGAAGCCTTACGAAATAGATAACAATTGCCTTAACCAAACATGAATCAAAATTGATCGCGAAAAAATCATAAATTCTTATATAAGATTTTTTTACACTTGGATAAATAAATGAATTGGATTTTTGAGAAAATACCTACCTAATGTCCGGATTCTAAACTCAGAAACCTGAGGACTTAATTTAATTTTAATTTATTTATTTAATTCAATTATTATTGGAATAAAATTATACCGGAACAAATATTTGTGCGCTCCACAGAAATTTGTTCCGGAGGTCTGGGTGTTTACTATGTATAATAAAAAATATCTATCTATGTAAAACATTGTATTATGTGTATCAGTCGTCTAGTACCCATAACACAAGCTCTGCTTAGCTTGGGGCTAGATGATGCTGTGTGGATTGTCCGGCATTATTTATTTATTTATTTATTTATTATTAGGACCGCTAGCTCTAATAAAATATTTGTATTACAAAAAAGAGCAGTAAGAGCTCTTTATAAACTCCGACCAAGAGACAGTCTCAGAACTGTATTTAAAGACATTGGTATATAAACAATGCCTTCACTCTATATTTATCTGAATATTATGCACGCTAGGAAATATATTCGTAGATATAGTAAGCATTCAGACGGTCACCAATACGAAACAAGACATAAAAATAAACTCATTCAACCCACTACGAGGTTTTCGAAGATTAGTAAGTCGTTTGTGGTGAATTGTGTTCGATTTTACAATAAGCTGCCTGAACATATCATCAAACTAAATGAAAGATCATTTAAAAACTGTTTAAAAACAACACTACAAGAGAAGGCTTATTACTCTACTAAAGACTTCCTCTCAGATGGAAATGTTTGGGATACTGCTACTACTTAGCTATGTTATTTAATATTTGTGTAATTTAGTTTTTTTTTTTCTACACATATTGTTATTTTGTTTTGACCATTCTAAGTGCATTGTTTTATGCCCATATTGCACATGAATTTTCATTTGAATTTTGAATTTGAATTTGAGCAGCATTATAATGTCGGTAAAAGATCAACACGTTTTATTGTAAATTAAACATGTTCTGTATTATTTACCCAAAATTGTGAATTGAGCTAAAATATTGAGTTTCGAAACAAAAAAGTTGTTGTTTACTTTAAATAAGTGAGGCCGAAGTTTTCGATCCCCAACAATATTTTAAAATAATTATTATACATGCATGCAGTATTTTAAAATATACCCCAGATATATATATTTCGTAAACCTAATTAAAGAGTAGTATGGCAACTCACAGATGAACCAAAGAAATGTTTGAGTATGAATAAAAATAAAAAGTACTTACCTACCTACCAACTTAAGGGCAATTTTTAATTAAGTAATTAATTAGGTAATAATTAATTACTTAATTAAAAATTGCCCTTTTCAAAAAGGCCATTTTAAACCGCCAGGGCAGGTTGTTTGATTGAACATTTAGGTAAAGACTCACCTTTTTCAGAAATGGTCATGAATCTGAACCTAAATAAATCGAGTAAAAGATAAGCAAACAACCAAAAACTCCTTCCCTTATTATCGCTTCTAAAACTCGATACCAAAACAAACAAAAGGGGTTTATAAATGGAGCAGTGAAATTTCATTGGGGACAACAGGAATGGTTGAATTTAGGACTTGCATGCCGCTGAACAAAGGACTCGCCATTGGGCTTTAGGAGAAACAAGGGCAAGGAATTTTAATAAAAACCTTATTATCTATTCAGAACGGTGGTAACGCTCTTTTACGAGCTAAACGACACCGGAAAGTTCGGTCACGGCATGTACCTACCAACTTCACTAATAACCTGAAAGCGGTTCCATCGACTTAATTGTACGTACCTTTCTTTTAAGGCTACCTAGGTAGGTACCCACTTTTCATTCCACAAGTTTAAATAGACGATGTGAAGTTAAACTTTTAAGACCTAATTTACTTGGATAGCCGACAAAAGCACCTACCTGTGCCTATACTTGAACGAGTGAAATTAAAAAAGTTAAAATTTCAGTTCTTAAGGAGAACGTCTAAAATAGTTTATTTCATCGGATTCAAAATAACATGAACTCTCTCAATATTAGAATGTTAATGGTGGAAGGTTACATGCTGGCAGTAAGCCAATTCTGATAGTAGGTAAAATGTATCTTCAGATGCTGAAAAAGCCTAGTTGAAGGGCTTGGCACTAATGTACCTAGGAATAAACCGACATCAGCATTTATCTATATGTTACTATTTCATAATGATAAATGAATTCATTGCTAATTAACTAGGTGGTAATGTGTCTGTACTGTATGTTGTTTCTTAAGTCAATCTATTGTATCTCTAGTCTGCCATGATCGGTCAGGCTTACAGCATTTTTTTTACAGCATTAACACGACAGCTTTTGTAAATGCTTGAGAAAATAAAATAATCTAAGGTTTTACAAATCCAAATTAAATGTTGAATGTAGGTAGAGTCAACCAATAGCGTGTTAGATGACATTTTTGTTACTCTAATAGGTATCCGTTTTTCTAATATTTAACTCAATCAAAATCAAATCAACCAAAAATTCTTTATTTCCATAAATACATTAACTGTACACTTAAAAAAGGTCAAATTCTTTAAATTTTAATAGACAGGGAAATAAGGTGATATTTTTGATTTCCATCGCTTTGATATGTAGATTAAAGTGAAGGAACGACGAAGAAACTTTTAACCTGTTAGTTGTTATTTTTCGAGTTGAAGCAAAACCCGTCTCAAGCTTTTTTATCATCTAGATAATCTGATATTTTGTAGTAAGCCTTTTTGCACAGAAAGGTTTTGACAATTTGTTTGAATTTATTTTCTGATAATTTTTGCAACTCACTTGGAGATTTGTTGTAGAAGCGTATACATTAATCTTGTGTGGCCTAGTTGTGGGCACAACGAGTTTATTTTTATTTTTAGTATTTAAATTATGTATATCGCTATTTTTAGGGAACCTATTGATATTTCTATGAGTGTACAAGAAGCTTTCATAAATATATTGACATGGAATTGTCATTATGGTTATTTATATCCACTCGAGTAAAATATATAAATTGATTGTAATGTCCTTTATTAATAAAGCCTATATTTGAAGAAAAAAAAGCAATATAGTATTCCTTTGATATTTTCGTTGCCAATGTTCTTTCATAAATCTTATTTTTGTAAGTACTTTGACCTTTTCTGATATTATTTTGGGCCCATTTATTCCTGAAACTGTTTTATTCATTAATATTTGAGTCCTTTGAGATCTTGGTAATTAGGCTGTGGTAATTAATTGGTTATTCCTGTTTTCTAACTTTTCAGTCTTATCTGCAGCAAAAAACCTGAGAACGTTTTAAGAAATAAGGTATATACCTATCACCCTTCCTCAAAGTTGCCTTGCTTGTGAGTTGTGTGTAACTTTACCCTGTCGCGTCACAGTAAGCTGGTGAATTTTCCGCATCATTACTCGTCTGATGCCGCGTAGCAAACGATACAACCTCGTAGTCGGGGCTTCCTGAATAGATCACTCAGGATTTACTGCCTACCTACTTGGTTACCTACCTACATCTGCGATTGGCTTCTTGAGCTGACAATTAAGATACTGTAGGGTACCTCTATAGGTAATTTACTCTTTGAAAATCATTTTGCTGTCGGTGATCATATTACGGTAGGAATATTTTATCTAATGATGCAAAATAGACAAAAACAAAGACAGAATAGGTGACGACCGATGTAGCGCAGCGGGCGAAGGTCTGGCTGCGACGCGGAAGGTTGCGGCTTTGATTCCCGCCCGGAACAAATATTTGTGCTCTCCACAGAAATTTGTTCCGGAGGTCTGGGTGTTTACTATTTTTATAATAAAAAGTATCTATCTATGTAATACATTGTATTATGTGTATTAGTCATCTAGTACCCATAACACAAGCTCTGCTTAGCTTGGGGCTAGATGATGCTGTGTGGATTGTCCGGCATTATTTATTTATTTAGTTAAAGGCCCGTTTTGCTTTGTTAGACTAACGTCTTAGCTTAGGTATCTCACGATTTGTATGAAGTTCATCTTATCGCACATATAGAATAGAAGGGAATTATTTAAGAAAACATGATTTTCTAGATGTGCCATAAAATGATTTTACAATAGCGTTATTTTTACAATTGTATCATGGCATGACCAAACTACGAATTTAATATATTTTTTACAAATTATAGGATAAATAAGGGTTTTATCTATATTTTTAGCTTATTACTGATTCAAAATAAATATAATTTATTACAGTATTTACCACTTCAAAAAAAACCCTTCCAAAATAGAGTCAGTTTTCACGAAAAAGGCAATGTTACCCTGTGTTTTAGATCACAACTGACTGTATCTTTAAACGGTCATTAGAATAAGCATAATTGTAGTAATAAACTGATATACTTAACTCGATTTAAGTCACACGTTATTTACTTAGCTTAATGTAATAAAATGACACAAAATGAAACAAGGTCACTTTATTACTTAAATTCTAAACAAATATTACCTGATATTAGCGTACTAAAGTGTTGTATTGGGCTTTAGGTCATTATAATAATAAATAAATAATTGTCTTGGCTGACGCAATACTGAACATGATCACTATTCCGCGGGGGAGGGAAGCGGGGCTGCCGAAATGAAACAGACGCACCTAAGTTTTGCGCATTCTAACCAAAAAGTGGCACTTTTTTAAACCTTTTGAGCGCGATTGTACCTATACATGACAAGCACTCGCGGGTCCTCAGCGCCAACGACGTCTATAGTTGACAAAAACCCGGCCTACAAAAATATGAAATAAATAAAAAAAATCTAACTATGTAATACATTGTATTATGTATATCAGTCATCTAGTACCCATAACACTAGCTCTGCTTAGCTTGGGGCTAGATGATGCTGTGTGGATTTTCCGGCATTATTTATTATTTTACTTATTTATTTATAAAGATATTGAAAAACTATTACTGGTATTTTAATTCTACATTTCCCAAATAAAAATATCTCAGCTATAAAAAAGTATAAAAAACAAGTCTCTTAGGTGACTATAGAGCTCAATAGGTTAATCACTAGCCAATACAGTTTTTTTTTTTCAGAATTATTTCTACTTATTTAAGTCATTTTCCCTATTATTTTAAATGAGTCATTTCCATTCTATAGGTGCGCTATCTTCTCAACTTGTCGAAACCAGAAACGTTGCACCAACAATATAAAGTTTAAATTCGAAGTGGGTAAGTAGGTAAAACTTGGTCTACTTTATTTACCGTTGAGCCAAATGCCTTCGGTGATTTTCGGCTCACGTCCCGAGAAACTCCTGGGGCGCTTGAAAAAAATCGCTTGTCTACGAACAAATTTCCGCAAAAAGCGCCTCCCACGATTGGCTTCGAGCGAACGACCGTATAAATTAAGTTACCCACATCTACCTGAGATAAACTTTCGTTCTTACGAGAACTGGCAGTTTCTGATCTTTTCACCAGAACTGCTTCTATATGTCAACAGCTGTTCAAAGCAAATGCTTTGAAAATATCAACGTTGGCGAACCAGCATATTCGTTCGTGTTTCTATTTGATATTTGCTACATAATTTATAAGCGGATGAGCTGCACTCGCGTTTCAATGGCTGGCAGCAGCGGTCTATTCACGATATTTTTCAGCTTTCAAACTCGCTATCGTATGCTAATAAGCCCCTGAGTGCGGAGCATAAAATGGGTAAGTAAGTACTTTTCAGTTTTGCAGGCCATAATATGAATATTCCTGCTTGTACCAGTATCCGAACATACCTTCAAGATGCCTTCAACTATTAATATACGTACCATACTTACCATAATACCGTACTTACCTACCTATGTACAGCCAATACACTAAGTAATTATTGTAGATTAATATAACGGACTCAGCTAACTAATACGATTTTATCTAAGCTCAGATTAAGCCATTAAAAAGTCCAATATCGAAATAAACTTAGCTCTGACGCATGAAATTATCGAAAAAAGAAAATTCAAGTACCAAAAAAGATTAATCAGTCGATTGGGGAATCGACTAATTGGAAGTAAAATTGCCTCTCGAGTCGTCGCATGCAATTTAGCGCACCGAATAGTATCGCAAGCGAAATCCAACGAATTGCAAAATCAGCAATCAAAAAAGGTAGTTTTTTTTATATATAAATACGACTTACTGTGTCTCAAACCAAAACGCGTATCTACCTACAAAACAGATTGACAAAAATCTTTAAGTAATTTTGTTACAAATTGAAGTCAAAGCCGAATCTCATCTAAGCGCGCTATAGATTGATAGTACAGGTTAAGGGTAGATAAAGTTGTTGAAGAAGTCTAAGTGATTTTGGGGTAAAACAACCGTAGCGAGCCCGAAAGCAAAGCTTGTGATGTTTGTCGCGTAATCGCGCTTATTATGTCACATTTGCGTCGACAAACGTGACGGAACGGAACAATAGCGCGTAGACTATGCCGTAATGGCCGACGCCTCTGATTTATTCCTATTTCTTTTATGCGCCAACAAAATGGTTTTCCTTGTAGAACGCGCCCTTTTGGGACTTTTTAGGTTTCGAGTCACTGTCGAGAACGGGCCTAGGTTAAGTGAGTTACGGTAGCCATACCTTCATATTAAACTTTGTTCTCCGTTAATGCGAACACCGGATTAAATAAGACTAATCGGAGTTTACGCGCGGTTCGAACGTTAGAAGCTAATATTTTGTTGCTAAAAATATGATAGGATTCACGAAAATACGTCCTTTGTTCTTTTTTCGTGTGACATGAAGGCACGATAAATCAAGCGTGAGCAGGAACCTCACGACGACGGAGATAAGAGACATGGAACAAAGGGGTTCTATAAATCGTTATTAACTACCGCCTCCCCTACCCTTTTCAACTGAAGTGTATTGAAATATGTCGATAGTGTTATATTCGTTCAAGTTTGTCCTAGTTTATGAAAATAGCCGCGATGTGAATTTAGATCGGCAGAAAACTGGAGAAGATAAGGCCCATTCTCTGGCCCATATAACAAAACACATTATAGTCGAATATGTAGACGAATGAGTTTGAATTTCCCGCATGTGGAAATTTATCTGGTGGAACATTATTCTCGTTTATTTTGTCGTTTGTTAAGGAATAGAACGCTTAAATTCACGAAGTTGTTAAGTGGAAACGAATATCCTTAGCGCGACTAGATTCACCAGAGTAATGTGACATAAGATCACATTAATCACTGTTTGAGCGGTTTAAGTAGGTAGAGTACACTTTATGTAATAATTAGTTCAGTTTTATGATAGAATATGCTCATGTTTTATATTATTACTAGCTGCTACCCGCGGCTTCGCACGCCTTTAACTAGGATAATAAACCGGCCAAGTGCGAGACGACTCGCAAACGAAGGGTTCCGTACCATCGTATGAAAATTTCTCGCAAAACAGGTTTTTTTGATTAATAGAAGAAAAAGCACAAAATCCAACATGACCCGGTCACCCATCCAAGTACTGACCTCGCCCAGCGTTACTTAACTTCGGTGATTGGTACTCAACGTGGTATGGGCGTTGCCCCCTTAATTATGGACAGACGGAAAGTCACACAGACAGCGGAGGCTCAGTAATAGGGTTCCGATTTTACCCTTCGGGTACGGAACCCTAAAAAGTTGCCTACATCTGCCCTGCGATACCACCTATTTATGGAGATATTGGTTATATGGCAATTTAGCATGAGCCGAATTTCAGTAAGGTCCGTTTTGGCGTGAAAGCGTAACAGACAGACAGACAGACAGAGTTACATTCGAATTTATATTAGTATGGATGAAGTAGGTAGCTATATTTGCAGTACGTAAGAACTGAAACTTCATAAAATGCTCCTCGAGCTTATGCCATACTACGTCATAGCTTCTATAGTAGGTCTTGGTTGGTGTGCCGTAATAAGGGGCCGCCCATTAATTAACGTGAGACATTGAGGGGAGGAGGGGGTCGAGCCAAATCTTACCAAATCTTACGTTCCCGGAAAATCTCACGTAATTTTTTTTCCGCAAGAAACAGTGTAATTTTTCAAGAAACTGAGTTAAAATTAAAACATTTCTCCACTTACCTAAATAAGTAGAATCATACCTACATTTTAATATTTATTACGTATCGGCGTATTTTATGTCTGTTTTGTAGGCAGGGTTATGCCAAAAAATCTCACGTGAGATTTTGGGGGGGTCGAGCAAAATCTCATGACATCTCACAAAGGTGGGAGGAGGGGTCGAAAAATCACCTCACGTAATAAATGGACGCCCCCTAATAATCATATCTTATAGATAGATAGATAGATAGAAAATTCTTTATTGCACACTTAGATTAAATTAATAAACAAAATAAAATAAAAAATTACAAAACATGTGACAATTGGCGGTCTTATCGCTCAGGAGCGATCTCTACCAGACAACCTTGGATGGATAGGATCATTGAATTTTAAAAGGGGATCTGTGTGCATTATATGAAGTGAACTATATACCTACCCGTATCACATAAAATAACAACTAGGAAAATAACACTTAAAAAACTAATAATCCCTAAGATGAATAATTATTATGGCAGGCGAACCACAGATTTTCTAATCCCTTCTCTACTTAATGAACTACCAAGCAAACTACTGGAAGAAATCAATACAAAAAATTACATACATAAATACAAAAAACACTTCTTCAACACCTTAAACTAAATAGCAATTTACTCTTGTACTAATATTAGATATAATTTAGAGACGTTTCTTTACTTAATATGCACCGCTTGTCACCTTGTACATTCCTACATTGTAATACTGTAGCAAAATATTTGCGGGTAGTTTAGAAAACTATCATGACAACATAAGCAGCTGTGAACCGCTATACTTTCTGTAAACGGATCACAAATATAAATGGTTTAATGAATTGTATTATGTTAGTATGCTAGTTATAATTTAGTAAGGTATATTTGTTTAGTTATTTTATTCATGCCAATTGTACGGCACCGCGCTGTGACCGCGGACACTTACACAAACCTACTTGGTTTTTTAGTGTCTTAGTATAATATTAGATTAAGTTTTTGATAAATAAATAAATACAATACAATACCTACGCCAGGGCGCAAGGCGATTCATTAGCACGTTAAAAAAATTGCTTTTATTCGGTAACAATATCAATTTCCGTATAAGGATAACGGCTCCCGAAATAAATGATGTAAAAACAGAGATGGGGAGCGTAACATTATTTTGTGTGTCTACGACGGTGATGCTTCGATAAATCTAATGTAAACAGCACACACGTACAATGTACATGTCGAAACAAAGGGAAACAGATCCACATTACCGGTCACATTATCTTTTTATATGCGTCTCTGTAGAGAAATATTCTCTTGTTAGATAATTTGGAATGAAATTTAACTGACAGGCACTACTCTAAGTAGAGTAAGTACCTACAATACATAACCTAATATGACTTTAAGAGTACCTCAGTCAGGGTGAGTATATTTCGCGACACGCACACTAACGCTTTCAACGATCTAAATATGTGTTGTACATCAGTAAAATTGTAAAATGAGCAGCCACGAAAGTTTTGAAAGCGAAGGACTTGCACATCTTTAATTTGAGTTTTCGTCATCTTTTTTTTTCTGAAAACAAGAGCTGTACTAATAAAATATTAGTACCTGGATGCCCGAGCTTTGCTCGGTATTTTTTTTATTTTTTTTTATAAATTGTGTGTTTTGGAAATTATGATACATTTAGATGCGTTCATCGTTTAGGCATTTTTAAGTGAACACGTGCATTAAGAAGACACAAATAATATAAATAAACAATTGTTTTTCTTAGTCTAACCTCAAAGCAAACACTCATTGACTTCGTGTTACTTAACAACGCCATCTGCTGGAATAACTTTATTGCTCACAAAAAATAGTATTATTATTCGCCAATAGATGTCAGGAAGAGTCATATTACAAAAGAAGTAAGTTTATGTTTAAGTTGATTATCGATAAAACACGAATAAAATGACATTTTCTAAAAATGATTCCTAGCTAGATCGATTTATCGCCCCTGAAACCCCCTATATACTAAATTTAATGAAAATCGTTGGAGCCGATTCCGAGATTCCAATTATACATATATATATACAAGAATTGCTCATTTAAAGATATAAGATTTATATACTTATTGTATAAGTGTGTTTATAAATTATCCTCCTTACTTTAAGAGAACCCTAGTGTCTTGTTAAACCTAATTTAGGATTGAATACTCTACTTACCAGAAAACATGTAATATTTTTGACAATAAACATTATGTATCTATCTAAAAACCTGTTTTGTTTTCCTTTAATCTTAATCACAATTACATCTTGATACGTTGTGTCCTCAATGAGCAATAAATAGGGCTGACCCAAATGTATCAGTAACACCGATCTAATTTAGATGTCAACGGGCGTCAAACGCAGCCGTCGTATGCCATATGTAGGCACTTTGTATGAATTCCCAAATGTTTGGAATTCTGTCAGCAAAATAGATACTTATATAGGTACATAATACATTGTCTCGCATTAAAATAATGGGCCAGCTGACATTCACCTTAAAAGTTCTATTAGTGATCAATCAATCCATTCGGGACATCAGTCCCTTTTACAATGTTAGCAAAAATCAAGTGTCAGAACCAAAAGTCGAGAGGGTCGACGGAGTCTTGTTCGTTCAATTAGTGCTTGTTTCTAAACCCAAAAATAGGCAATATTTTCGCAAACTTCGAAAGCAAGACGGTATTTGATGTAAGTGAGCCTTTAAGCAGCTTAATAAGTCTTGACTGGATGTTATTACAGTTAATGACTCGTACTAATTCTGTACTCCAGAGCTCTGTAAGGGCCTGTTTACACGAATATTTTCAGGCACGGTCGATAATCTTAAAAATGTTCAAGTACAGCTGAAGTTTGGCAGGCAGTGTCATCTATACTAATATTATAAAGAGGAAAGATTTGATTGTTTGTTTGTTTGACCTAAATAGGCTCCGAAACTACTGGACCGATTTGAAAAATTCTTTCACCGTTGGTAAGCTTAATGTAGCTTCCCAACGGTGAAAGAATTTTTCTTCTTCTCGAGACGACGCGCCCCAGCTTCGCACGGGTATATCTTTTGCATTTTATCGCTAGTTTTATAATAGTTTGGTAGGTTTCGTGTGCAGGTTATTTCAGTTTTGCATACCTTCTACGAGAACAACGGCCCGTCATTTACTGTCGCTAAAAAATCTAGTCATGTGCAAAAGTGTGCGACAAGCTTTTAGGGACTCTGGGTAAGTGTGCCAGCGCTTAGATAAATGAAATTTAAATTAGATCTACGTTTCTGACAAAAAAATTAAATCTTTAGATTCACATCGACGAAAAAATATATAGTATTTGGAAATTAAATTACTAGGTACTTATGGAACCCCCTCATCTCTCTGTATTAGATTAAGCTCTAGTTACTATAGACGCTGAATTGACAGCACATTGTCTTTTTAGAATGTAAGTGCTTACTCGGCGCTACTCTGGTGGCCCATGCATCTACCTGTTAGAATTCAGAATAAAGATTGGCTCCGAACCGCCCTGACGTATTTTCAGTATTTTATTTTGATTTCCTTCAGTTTTTCATGTAAAGTTTCCCGAAACTTTCCCAAAATATGAATAGGTACCTAATGTAATTAATGCCTATAGTGGTCAGTAAAGACTTGACCATCCATCAATTCATGATAGTTAAGAGACAACGGCACTTACTCTATCATGACATTATGAGTCATAAATTCCTAACGATATCAATTCATATCTTATGCATTTGATGGTCCATTACAACAACCATCAAAATAACTGTGTTATGACCTCTTTCCATATTCCGTCCATCGCAATCTTGCTTGTAATGTATACCTACAGAACCCTGTTATATAATCCCAGAGATTAATGATCTACCATTCCAAATAAATTACACCGACTGTTAACACGATAGCCTTTTTGTGAAGGTCTACTAATTTTATTTTTGCGAGGCTTGTTTTATTCAAATTTGATAGCGGAACATATTTCACGTTGGAACTGAGTTTCTAGGTTGTCCATGAGCCGTGATGCTGCTATTCTTCAAATGGATGAGAACTTTGTGTGTTATAAAAACTTTAGCATAACAAAGACCTGATTCTGCGTACTTTAGTAAGATGTTGGGATAAGGAGGAAAAATGAATATGTTTTAGGTGGATACTTAGTAAATCTATTTCGTGAGCCTTTGTTGAGCTTTTTGATATTAAGCAAATTTAAAACTCAAAATTATTATCAAATATGAAATAAAAAGCCTTTGTTGAGCTTTTTGATATGAAGCAAACTGATGGAAATCAGAAGAAAATAACTTTATTTCCTTCGACTCACAAAATAAGCACTTAGACAAGTCAAATATAAAACTAAAAATTAACTAAATATTATGAAATAAAGTCTTATTGATTTTCTCATCACTTCAATCTTTATCCTTCTGAAGAAACTCAGTTTCATTACAGAGCTTCACATCAATATTCAAACAAATTATAAAAGCATATGGTAACAATGCATTATAATAATGTTTTTAGATTTTTTTCGCCAAATTTATAGAGATGGTTGAAAGCGTTGAATCTTCAACTTTCAGAACCTCGCAGCCCAAAACACCTAATTATCTTTTCACACTCACATACTCACATCCCTAAAATCTAATTTGTGTTTAGCGAATAGGATGCGATGCGACCCGCTCATTAATCCCATTAGGTGGAGTCACACACGTCGTAATTACCGCGGTTTTAATAAAACTGATGTCGGTACCAGCCCCCGATACTGGTTTAACAGAACATTCCCCTGGCCTTACTTGCTAACAGGAATCATTCTATTTGACACTTGTTTGCAAACAAAAATCATTCATCTGGCCGAAACAAACACACACGGATCATTGAAGTGAATCAAAACAATTTGTTTCAATAATCTTTAGTTTAAAATTTGATTTGTGCAAGTGCTTATTTGTAAGCCTAAAGGTAAATAAATAAAGTTATTGATTTCTGCTTTTGATTCCCCTGACCAATAATTTGCTAACAGGAATAGTACATTTTCGTTTGAACCTGCATATTCATTCATACGAATGTTTTAACGTGAAAATAACTTTGCTTGTTACCTTTCCTCGACTAAAGAACTCAACGGATCCGTTTAAGGGGAAAATTAGATAGATTGTACCTTGGGGAATACCGTTACCTTCTTTTTTAAAAAAAAAAGATCGTGTACAGCCACGGATGGGCAAATGGAGTTTTTTTTATATTTCTATCCTTCTACGTCATTTGTATTTTCACTGCCCTCTAGAAGGCGAAAATTCCTGTGCATTTGTTTGGTACGATGCTTCACCATGGGTTCGTTCGTTGGAGTATTGATGAAGTTTTTCTTTTATTTTGAGCCGATTTCTCAGAATGAATCGTATAGTATATTAAAAAATGTAAATTATTCTGCTTTGTTTATACTACAACTTTTCCATTCTGCGACCGATGTCCGCACTTAGTTATGTCTTACTAATTAGGTATCTACTTATTAAATATTCTTGAAAGACTATTATCAAAATAATTTCCACATCCGCGAAATCGCATCAGCCTGAAAATAATTTTCTTCTACTCAAATTCCAGTAAATTTAAATTTCCGTATCATTTTTATCATAAACATGAAGCACGGCACGTTGCATTGCAGTGCAGACACGTAATTTTCGTTTCTAGTAATAACGTTGTGGATTCTAGTTTTCAAAACAAATTTAAGTAATTTTGGAAACAAGCTCTAAATTGGGGAAGCCAACCGCTGATTTTTCGAATGTAGATCTAACTAATCAATCATCATCATCATTAACTTATATTAGTTCACTGTTGGACATACATATATAGCCCCGTTATCAGCTTGCCGCATCCAGCATCTGCCTGCAGTCTTCATCGCAGATCGTCATCCCACCTGGCCACATGGCGTCCTACACTACGTTTGCCGAGTCCCAGTCTCCACTCAAGAACACGTTTACCCCAGCGGTTGTCAGTTCTTCGTGAGATATGGGCGGCCCAATGCCACATCAGCTTGCTAATTTTTGGTAACTAATCAATAGTCAGGTCAAACCTCTTTCTTATCGGTTGAATTTTCAACAAGAATAAGTTAGCCGGGGGCCCTATTCTGCTAAACTAATCACTGTGACAATGGCAAACAAATGACACATTCTGGCATTCTTCCATCGATGAAAGAAACTACAATGGAGGGACGCTGAAACCATTATATCAATCTCTTCGTGCAAATAGCACCGCAAGCACTGTACTACATATAGTTGCTTTCTAAGAGGATTATACGTGACGATTTTGCGACGATACCATTGTCATAGTAAAGCAATTTGTTAGCAGAACTGGGCCCCAGTCTGTCTTACCATTGAACCACGACACTCATGGACGTGTTGAACCACTAGAGGCTGGGCAGGGAATGCTTTAAGAACGTTTAGTTTGATTTTTTAAGGCCAACCACACATTTTTTTTGCAAATTATCATTGGTCAACTAATTAGCGATCGAGAAACCGGTTGGAAGCATAGCTAAAATTTATCGACAAAATAAAAATACAAGCTAACTATTATGCAGGAAATTATTTAGCATTACTGCTAGATCGTGTTAAACTTCTAACAGAGAACCGTTTTGGAAACAAAATCTTCGCAAGGGTCTAATCCTTGAAGGGCGAAGCGAATCTCGTTAATAAACAAGGCGGGTGGCCATCGATTTCATTTATTATGCAGACAGACGTGATGTCGGCTTTTGACAACTTTGCTCTATATCTGCCTATAAATAACGCTATAGTTCGTAAAATGTTCAAGACCCATGAAACCAACAAGATGTTGAATATTGAACCTTTCAATACACAGGCAAGGCGATGCATGACTCTCAACCTCTTTTAATTTCTTTTTGTTGTTTATTCTAATATTATAAAGAGTTGATTTGATGTTTTGTTTGTTTCTTTGCCCGAAATAAGCCTATTTCGGGCAAAGAAACAAACAAAAAATACTGAAACTACTGGACCGTTTTGAAAAACTCTTTCAACGTTGGGAAGCACCATTACTCGAGAGTGACAAAGGCTATACTAGCGACACGCCCCGGCTTCGCATGGGTATATCTTTTGCATTTTCTAAATTTCACCTGTGCAAAGCCGGGGCGGATCGCTAGTTTTTTTATATTTTTATTCTCGTTTTTGATTACTTTATTAAGTACACAATTGTAGACGTAATTTTTTGTGTTCGCACTTAACTAGTTTACTATGTTTCTATTAGCGAATGCCTATTATTAGCTTTCTGTGTCTATTTTAAATACTATTGTAATTACTTAAGATGGCCATCCGAATTAAATAAATAAGTCTTTCAGGCGTTTAAACATCACCGACCTGGTCATTACTGGCCTGGGCCTACGCTACGCTGCGCTTTCGGACATCATTTCCAGCAACCCAGTCATTACAGACCTCGACAGTAATGTACTATGACGTCACGGATATGTGACGTCATAGTACATTACTGTCGAGGTACAATCTGCGCGTTGTCAAAATAGGATAGAAACTTGTCAAAGTACCTTAATGTCTGATCGCGCTTGTATGTATTAGTTTATTTTTAATGCTGGACAATTCACACAGCATCATCCAGCCCCACGCTAAGCAGACCTTATGTTATGGGTACTAGATGACTAATATACTTAATACGAGATAGATAGTTTTTATTGTACATAGAACACCCAGAACCCCGGAACAAATATCTGCAGATCGTACAAATATTTGTTCCAAAGCGGGAACCAAACCCGCAACCTCCTTCGTCGCGGTTCCATCCCATTTTGATTGCGCGTGGATTATTTCAAAACCGCTCCGAAGGCGAGATATCAATTAATGAAATTGCGTTAGAAAACAAAACCTGTCCGAGGGTGTAATCCGTGAAAGGGTAAAGCTCGTTAATAAACAGGGCAAAGGTTCGATTCGGGCTCTTATTCGCTGGAACCTTACAAGCGAATAACGCGGTCATTACGTCTCGCTTTAGTAACTTTAATAGGTAATTAATTCATTGGTTTGAACAATTTGAGCTGTCGAAAGGTGACGAACTTTATGCACAAGGAGTAGAGCACTTTAAACATGAAAATTGCGTGATCACATTACACGTTATTGCTAAGGGGGTCAAATAATGTGACCCCCTCTCACTGAGAGCACACATATAATTTAAGAAAAATCTTGGTTCGATTCTGTGTAATGTTCTGTGATACTTTGGCTGGGAGTCCTATTAAATATAAATAAATCAGAAAAATACGGGCCCTTATTTATTATTTATTTATTTATGTAAAGAGATTGGCATCAAATCCTGAACCAAAATTACGTGTATTGGTTATCGTGAATAAACTATTATGGTTATCGAAAACATAAATATTTACTTAAAGAAGTGTTTGTGAACATTAATAAACCGGCCAAGTGCGAGTCGAACACGAAGGGTTTCGTTCCATCGTTCAAAATGAAATATACTGTACCTATTTATTATTTTTTAAGTGTACATTTATTGTATTTATGGAAATAAAGAATTTTTGAGTTTGAGTTTGAGTTTGAGATAACTCGTAAAAAGTTCAACTTTCTATCTATTACGGTTCAAGAGATTATAGCCTTGACAAAGGTAGAGCAAAAATAGCCAAAAACATCACGTAGTTTGTATGGGAGCCCTTTTCAATTTTAATATTAATTTAATTTTTATTTGTTGTTATATCGGCAGACTCTGTGAAAATTTCAACTGTCTACCTTTTACGGTACATGAGATACAGCCCGCTGAGAGGCAGACAGACGGACAGACCGCGGAGGCTTAGTAATAGGGTCCCGTTTTCACCCTGCGGGTACGGAACCTTAAGAACGGCAGAATTTATTTTAGACTCTATCAGAGTCAGTAAACTTGTTTAGCTGTTTCACGCTACTTATGCCTTTGGGGAATTCTAGTGTGGGTTTCGGTAGATTTACGTTGAACGCGCTACAAAGTGAATGAATTAACTACATGGTTTATGCACACTTAGGTATGTTTCTATGCTCTTCTTATGTACTTAGGTTATTTACCCTACTGTGCGAATTACCCTGGCGATGCATGTTCAAAGCTATTAAATTAATTATACATAGGTACCTAAATACTGATGTAGATACCTATATTACATTCTTGGCAATTGTGTGCTGTGGGTACCTACCTGATTATTTAATCTATACTAATATTATAAAGAGGAAAGATTTGATTATTTGTTTGTTTGCCCGGAATAGGCTCCGAAACGAAAGGACCGATTTTAAAATCAAAAAAATTAAAATTAAAGTTTAAAGTTTTTAAAAATTCTTTCACCGTTGGGAAGCTACATTACTTGGGCTATATACTAGCGACACTTCGCACGTGTATATCTTTTCTAAATTGCATCCGTGCAAAGCCGGGCGGATTGCTAGTACTGTAACTAATATAATGCCTACGCAGCATATCAAAATGTTTTTAATGATAAATGGTAGGTACAATTATAAAACTATTAACATGCCGTAACAGAACTTTTTACAATAATATGTTGTGCTAACGGATCTCTGCCCACAGAGCTCAAACTATTCTACTACTTCCGATTCTGAATGAGTACAATCGACTAAACTAAAATGCAGCATAACGTATCTTGTCATACTAAAAATCGTACAGGCTAAACGCGAATGTCAAGCTGCCACAAACGCTTACCCAACATTTTATGATTTATTTGAATTCTAATTTTCAAATTCAATTACTCCCTGTCCTAGTTCAATGAGAACTTTAAATAAAAAATAAAAAATATGGGCCTCGAGTCGCGTTCATCTCTGCGCTAGGGCTAGAGGCTAGTCGACTTTAAACCGCCATCGCCAACCTTAATAGTACCGGAGAATATATAATAATAATAACGTATAGAATGGACACTCTTCGCCTCCCACCGACGGAACTACCTCACCCCGACGGGGCTCCTAGCGTGTCCGACTCGTGTTCCGAATGCAAAGGACGCACGACGCGCAGATGACAAGGGTTATGACTTTGACAGACGACGCCGATGATGTTTGATGGTTTGTTTGTTTGAGCATGGACGTACGAAATATCTTCTATTTTGAGATTTCATTTCACCGTTTGTAAGTGAAATATAAAAAATAGAATGTGTAAACGCCATATTTTTGAGTTATTTCGCTCACACAAAACATTAATGAAGTGACCCTAAACGTCACACACACAGTTACAAGTGTAGCGCAACACAGTTGCGCATGTATGCGCCCGACGCGGCTTTTGTATGGATAAATGGTCCAGTGTCCGCCCTGTTATAGTACCTAATTCAATCTTCCAGTAAAACCTAGCGTGTTTTATGTTAGGCAGGAAACTGCTACAAGCTACAGCTGCATTAATATTCATGTTTACTCGTTATTTCCGCCGTTTATTTGATTGGTGTTGCTGTTTTCAAATGTACTATAAACATTACGCTTGTGTTGCCGCTATTCGAGAACAATAGGTTTACCGAGAGCTTTTATTGATCGAGTTGAAAAACCTTTTATTATGTTTATTATCAGCCTGTATCATCCCACTGCAGGGCAAAGACCTCCATATTCTTCTTCCATACCTCACGGTCTAGTGTTTTATCGGATTATCTTTCTCACTATTTTTATAAGATAAAACTTATTGTTAGGTCTTTCTTTCTTAGATGTACTGGTTTAATCGTGGAATAATTAAAATTACAACTAATATTTACACTTATATCAATTTCCTAAAAATCTAAGCCGTCACCAGATGGTAGAGTACCCAGAATGCTGGCAGCATTGCCACGTTGAATGGCAATGCTAATTCGTTGACCGAAATAGAAGCCAGCATTCCGATCACCTGTGGACTCTATGAGAAGTTTTGTAAGATCTTTATATATTGCGTGTGCCCCAGGATAAAGATAAAACTTAATAATAATAATTCCCTGGTAACCTGGTTTTTCGCCTTCCAATACCTACTAAGCCTAGATAATACGTGACGCGGTAACAAAGTTCATAAAGGTCCCAGAGTGCTCTCATCTCACGTCTCGAAGCAAAAAGCAAACTTGTACAGCCAATAACGTTTACCCTGTCCTATTCTTGGAAATATGATTTATATCGTGACGCTGTATGTCGATATGGATCGTGTTTCGTGGAGGTGAAGGTACATAATTGAGAACATAATGGAGTACTTAGTCAGGTTGGGTGGGTTATTATGTTTGATAGGCTTCAAGAGAAAAAATATGAGAATATTTGCAGGTATGTAAGCGGTCGTGGACTCAATAAGGGGCCTATCATCGCTTCTCATCAGAGTTGCTGCCAATCGCAACCTATTTCATGTGAAAAAAATGATTTTTTTTTAAACTTTTTTTCGAACCTGAATTCCAAAATTCAAATCTCCGTTGGCAAATGGCCCTGTTGTCCGATAATAGAAATATTCATTGTTGTTTATACAATAGAAATTCGGCGCAGACCAACACGTCTGCAGGAGTAGGCACAGGTTATTGAATGTTGAAGGGCAGGGTTGAGTTTCATCAATTCAAACGGTTTGCATCTGTGCCTCCATAAGTGGGGTGGGGTGAAGCGTATTGTTCAAAGTCAATGACGTAAGGGCCGCTCCGGTCCAGTTAAAGCCTCGACAGTGATAAATGTTTCATTTATTCTTCAGCATGCAGTAGGTACCCACTTTGAAATCTGCCTCGAATTTTATTGTTTAATTTGTTGCCTTTTTTCGTTTATTGTATTAGGCCGTGTTTACAATACCCTGCTATAATATTCAACCGTATAATCCTTTTTAATTTTGTGAAAAAAATACTAGATGTTTACCAGGCCAGGCTTTTGTAGTTGACCTAATCTTTTTTTGAAAAAGGCCTATATTTAACAACAGTAACTTACTATCTTTTTTACTGTAAAAAACTATAGTAGCTTGATGAACTCATTATAAATAAAAGCGGGTTAGCTACAAACCTTGTTTGTCGTCAAGGGATAAAAAGTTGGTGTTCTTCCAAGATAAAAAAGGTTCTTAGTTAACCCGCTTTAATTCATAATGAATTGGACTTTTTTATTGGAAATGTGCGTACAACTCACTTAAGTAAGTGAAGATGTGGCCTAAGATGGGGCACGCTTTCCCAGAAGGAACTTATTCACTCTGGATTTGAGAGCTCTGAGATTGTACTCTATCAGAAAAACAGCAGGAAGCTCATTCAACTCTCTGACGTGAAGTACCGCCCAACGTGAACCTTAGCCATGATACCCAGCTTCATGGCAGCAAAAGCTTTCGACTCGATAAGTTCGAATTCGAGCTCGTTCTTAACTCTACGCCCAATAGATGACTGTCAGTAATCTGAAGCCATCACAAAAACTAAGCACAGGAATAAACTACAAAAACTTTGTATCTTTCGAATAATTTAAATTTATTCATGCTATGAATTACGATTAATTTACAATCGTAACAATAACTGTGTTACTTTTAGATAGCTCTATGTTACGGATAGGGATGTATTATGTTACGAGTAATTACCCAAAGTTTTGTCAATGAACTAAGTTCTACGAATAGACTGAGCAGAGTGCAACTTTCCTACAAAAGCTAATACCCAATATAACCTGAGAAGCCTTCATTGCTCATCTCCTACATCTCAGATGCTCTACTTCTCGCGTAACTTACCATTCCGCTGGTTCTAACTTTAACGGCATGTGCTGAAACATACCTGAAACAAATTATAATAAGTTAGACTGGCTTTCAAGCCGCTTGTTACATGTTTGATTAAAGCAATCTTGCCTTATTCCCTACTCGCTTCTACCCGCGGCTTCGCACGCACTTTACCGGAATAAAAAGTAGCATATGACCGTCCCCGGGAAACCGTCATTCTCCGTCAACCAAAATTTAATTAAGATCCATTCAGCGGATTCGGCGTGAAAAGGTAACAGAGAGACAATATTACTTTCGCTGTTATAATATACTAGTTGCTGCCCGCCGCTTCGCATACCCTTATTCAGGATAAAAAGTAGCCTATGTCCGTCCCTGGGATACCACCTATCTCCATGCTACATTTTAATAAGATCTGTTTAGCCGTTTGGGCATGAGAGCGTGACAGATACACGAAAAGTTTCGAATTTATAATATTAGTATGCATATTTTTTTTATTTTATATTACAATTATTTATTAACAAAATCCACGGACCTTACGAACTGAATTTGCCTAACTTATTATAAAACAAACATAAGGCCAATACAGGAATTACTTTTTCTAAAATTTAAAACAAATTGACTGTCACAATAAATCAATAATATTATCTAGGTCAATTAAACAATTTTGGATAAATATAACCAAGAATTTGAACAAATTATTTAAGTTGGACTATAACATCTATACTAATATTATGAAGAGCAAAGATTTGATTGTTTGTTTGTTTGCATTGAATAGGCTCCGAAACTACTGGAACGATTTGAAAAATTATTTCACCGTTGGGAAGCTATATTACTCGGGAGTGTCATAGGCTATACTAGCGACACGTTCCGGCTTCGCACGGGTATATCTTTTAAACGGGGGCGGATCGCTAGAGAAATATAAAAGATTATTTCGTATAATTTATTACCTTTCTGAGCCTTGAATATACTTGACGATAGTCTCAAAACGTGATCGTGACGTATCCTTTTTCTATGGGATTTGATACAGCACCTCTATCGTGCGGACAGGCAACTACGCAGACGTCTCATTTTTGTATTGGATTTGTATGGAAGAAAAGGTCACGCAGGATCACGTCTCGATACTCATCGACGACCGATTTGGCGCAGCGGGCGAAGGTCTACCTGCGACGTGCGGTTGCGGTTGCAAGGTTGCGGGTTCGATTCCCGCCCAGAGCAAATATTTGTGCGCTCCAGAGAAATTTGTTCCAGAGGTATGGGTGTTTACTATGTATAATAAAAAATATCAATCTATGCAATACATTGTATTAAGTATATCAAGGCGCCTACACACATGCCGGCGGTAGTGCCGAGCGGCACGTGCCGCCGCCGGACAAGCCGCGTGCGCCCGGACGTTCCGGCGGCACGTGCCGCTCGGCACTGCCACCAGCACTGTGTGTAGGCGCCTTTAGTCATCTAGTACCCATAACACAAGATCTGCTTAGCTTGGGGCTAGATGATGCTGTGTGAATTGTCCGGCATTATTATTATTATTTTCAAGTAGACTTAGGGCTCAGAAAAGTTCCACCTGTCTCTAGTCGAAATATATATAAAACTTATATATAAAATTCTGCCTGTGTGAATAAATAAAACGTCGTCTTTCACATACAGTGCAGAAGATGAAAGCACCTATGTTCTTACAAGGAAACTTCCAAAACTTGAACGGAAAGAGATACCTACCAGTAATCTGATATGGTAGCTCGGCAGGCAAAAAGGGATAAGTGTAGGGAGAATGTAAAATTCACGCACTGACAGTAAATAATGTGAGAACAGCCAGGATAAAGGGCCCGCGTAAGAGTGGCCGCCAGGGACAGATAGAGGCCGCGTAGCTCCCTACCTCGTACCCTTTCCTGTATATTTATTGTTTATTTTTACAGCTAAACTGGTTTATGCAGCGTCAGGCCGCAGCTCTGCAAATTATTCCAATTCGTTGTCGGAGATTGGACCTTTGGGGGGCATTTTTCATCAGTGTTTATCATCTGGGATAAATCTACGTGAAATCGTGGACGATTATACTGAAATATTGGTTACACTTTACAAAATAAGAAAAAAATTACGTAGGTGCTACAGAATTATAGCTAAATCGTATCAAATATCGTAAAAAAAGCGCAGTTATGTAAATGGTATGAAATTCTGTAGGTGTATTTTGATAATATTCTCAATTTAATATTTATTTCCTACTCAATCATCAGTGGAAACAACACATGACAGGATAACTCTAGTCCCACATAACCATACTGTACCCTACATGCAGTATGGAATATGATGGCAGATTTTTACCCTCGAAAAAAAAAATGGATAACTCTAGTCATAAATAAAGATGAATAAAGCAAGTACTTACTTATAATTAGCTAACTCGCTTACCAACGATGACGCGAGGGACAGGCTATCACGCTCACGGCACGTAGTCAGTAAGCATAAAACGTAGCACTATGTACGTAACTACACGGCTAAAAGTAAACTCTCTCGGCCAAATATTGGGTTTCGTAGAGCCTCTACGGTTCTCGTAGACATTCGTAGGCTCTCGTAGACGTCGACGAATGATATAGGAATTTTATGCTCGTTGATTTTTAGTTATTTAGTTATGTATATACTCGTAGATCGAAATAACATGTGCCTATTTTTTAAGATAAGTTTAGGTTGACTGGATTGACGTGAGAACTATTAAGATCCCTCGATCTTTGATCGAGCATCTTATCGCGTTGATAGAATAATAAATTGTATGTTTATCGAAGGGCTTTCTACTATTCGATTCAGTCTCGTTCTTGAATTAATGATAGACCTTTGATGAAACTGGAATAGAAAAGTAGCATGAAGACGCAGAATACAAGGTTATTCGATATAACGTCTGATTAAAGCTTTATAAGACTAGTGACGGGCAAAATTTAAATTCTAATACAACAGGATCATAAACTTTACTCGTTGGTTTTGAATTTTGCATAGGTAACATATTTTGTCACTTTAAAACTCATCATGAGTTGAACTTCTTCGTAAATTTCTTGTAAAACGGGAGACACGACCGCAATTTCGGTTCAAAACTTTCTTCATATACAGAGGTATTTATTCTTTAAAGGTCGAACCTAGCATGTTTGTTTGTCAAACTAGGCCTAGATCTCAGTATTCGTGGGATACCCGTGGTAAAAAACGAACTACATTACAAACTTTCACCTAATTATTATTCGTCTACTGATGCACTGTTGTTATGCACTCCAATAAAATCATATTCTTGACAATTTCAAACACTGACAGAAGTTCAATTTTACAAATACAACAGAAAATCGAAAGCGAACGACGAATGATGGAAGAAAAAAAATCGATAACCGATCGAGCAACTGTCAAAGAAATGACATTGACATTTTCTTTTTGTTGTAGTAAATGAAATAGGGCTCAAAATTAATGATCTTCATAAAACAAAAATAAAGTTTCGTTTTACTCATATATTTGCTTTTGTAAATCAAAAGCAAATATAAGCCTTTTTACCCAAATGGTTCCAATATGTTTCATTAAAACCTCGGAAATTTGACCAAATTATGCCACACAACTCACAGATAAAAATCTTAAGCGGAATCTAAGAAATAATTTACATTTATTTGTTTAAAACCATAATGCTATAGTTTTTTTTAATAGGAATAAGTGCGTCCTAAGGAACGTAAGTTATCTTATGAAAAGAGCGGCAAAATACAAAACAAAAAATACAGGTGGAATAAAGATTTTCCAAGGGTACGTACAAAATACATACAAGATGCCACACCTTGTATGTATTTTGTACGTACCCTTGGAAAATCTTTATTCCACCTGTATTTTTTGTTGTAAAGAGTAGTCAAGCCTTTACCTATGGGTAGGAGGCATCAGCACTCGATGAACGAATTACATAAAATTCAAAATTATTTCTTTAGTACATCTAATGTGAAAATATGATTGCGAAAAAAATACGATAGAAAAAATTACGAAAGTGCACTGTATCGCACATAATTTAGTCGAGATCTCAGGAACGCTGCGGTCTATTAAAATGACTTATGATTTGATTCGTAGGTTTTTTAGTAATTATTTGGTTCATCTAAGCCAGTTTTTTAATTAATTGCGTAGTTTTCTTGTATACAAATAATAACTTGATTTTTCCGCTTACTCCGTTCAAAAAAGGTTTGCTCTGTCCCGCTCCTATGAACACGAAAACCTATGTCTATCCTCTTCACAAAATGCCCCGCAATGCGCCTTCTTAATCATTTTTTTTTCAAAATGAAGCAGTGCGAGTGAATTGATCGAAATGAGATCCTGATTAATACATTTCCAAATTCGTTTTTCCATACGAGTGCGAGCTCGACAATACTTTATTACATTTCATGCAGAACCTGCCAAGCTTCATTCAATTCAACGGGAACGCGAGAGGAGAGGTTCTTTAGAATCATTTTTAACAATTCAATGCTCATGTCATATTCATAATGCTCCTACGCAAAATTCACGTGAAGGTTTCTGAAATATTATCGGCCCGTTCGAAATGTTCGAATGTTTATTATTCACTAGAAGGTTTGTAGGTACGTATGTACATTTGTCTCTGCAAAAGGCTTAGGAAAAACATCGTAGGTTAAGAAAAGTCCTTGATATTTGTAAATTTTTAATACAATATCTAAGGCATTTCGTATTCCACGTTCAGAATAAACATGAGACTCCCAAAAGTGTCTTTGAATAAAACTTTATTGTTCCTGAGAAAAGGCTGTTGATGCAAACTATTTCTGAGAGAAATTGCTTTTTCCTAAAGCACTTAATAAAAACTTGAAAAAGGGTGGAAAAGTATGGTAATAATAACAGATGAAGATGGAGCCTCGGCGAAGATATTCTAACTTCTGTTTAATGTGTTTCGGTATAATTTACCTGAAAAATAAATGTTAAGTAGATACGAGAGGCTAATGTTGATCTTTGACTTTGGAGCTAGATGATGCTGTGGACTGTCTAGCATTATTTATGGTTTAAATGCATAATGACCAATATTATTTATCTTAACGTATAAGCCAGTGAACTGAGCCAGACTCTTACATTTGTATTATTTGCAAAATCATTTTATTTTTCAAACTAGCGATCCGCCCATCGGTTTTGCACGGGTGCAATTTATAAAATGCAAAAGATAAACCCGTGCGAAGCCGGGGTCTGTCGCTAGTATAGCCTATGTCACTCCGGAGTAATGTAGTTTCCCAACCGGTGAAAGAATTTTTCAAATCGGTCCAGTAGTTTTGGAGCCTATTCCGGGCAAACAAACAATCTACTCTTTCTTCTTTATAATATTAGTATAGACTACCAATTTACATTGAAATGTAGATATCCAACGTAAATTGGTAATTAGGAAAAAAAAATTGCAGTAGGCACTTATTAAGGGTATTTAAAATATTGATTTTTGCATCACTTTCTTCTATTTTAGTGAGAGAGTGAAATATACATGTCAAATTTAATTTATTTTACAAATATCGAAACACAAGCAAGTCCATTCTACCTAATCACGAATTTCAGCATAACACAACTTTATGTTCCCGCCAACGAAATTCTTTGCGGCGCCAAAGTTAAACTAGTGGCTAAGCTCTGCTGGAAGTTTGTGGTCCACCCCTAAACTCGTATTTCGGTAATATTTGTAGTTCGTGGGGTCTCACGCCTTTGCTCTATTTTTTTTTAGCTTAGAATTTCAAGCTCAATTAGGAATCCTGTTTTGTTTGATTTTGTTTGATCGAACGAAAACAGTAATTTCGTACGAAGTTGAGCTGCTTTTTCCTTGTGGAATGATGAAAATATATTATTATTCTTTACTATGTGAAAAAATCTATCAAATCAAGTCGTCAACTAGTTTCGTCTCTCCACGAGACATGATCAGGACACCACAATACTCGACCCTGACACTGAGAGCGCCTAGCAACAACGACGAAGTCCCGCCAGCGATGTTGCCTCGCCGAGCTCCTCGCGCGAAGTCAAAAAAGGCCTGCTTTTCGTTTATGATTTCTTATCTAGTGCTCGTATTGAGCGAGGCCATATTCTGTTTGTTCATTCCTCGGACACTTTTCCCCATAGACCGACAAATAGAATAGTTTCTATCTATTATCTCTGAGGCTCAAGTATCATAAAATATGAGCGCTATAGCTTTAAAGGATTGACAGTATATTCAATACCTTTGACTGATCCTGTCACAGATACCCGTGCTTACTCTTTTATTTAGTCATCTGAGGAATGTATTCGTTAAAGTGGTTTCTGTCCGCGGCTTCGCACGCGTTGTTTCTACAGAAACGTTATTTTGAAGGTTATTCCCACGAAAATTGATTTATGGAATGAAACGATCTGGTAGGTCAGTAGTTTTGGCGTGAAGAAGTATCAAACTAACATACATTCATCCATCAAACTTTTGCATTTGTAATATCAGTGAGATGTGATAAAGACTAATGGAATAGGCTCCGAAACTACTGGACCGATTTTAAAAATAAATTCACCTATGAAAAATTACTCGGAAGTGACATGAGTTATACTAACGACACGCCCCGGTTTCGCACGGGTATATCTTTTGCATTTTCTTAATTGCACCCGTGCAAAACGGATCACCACCTAATAAAAATAGGCTCAAGGTAGAATCATGGGTGTTAGAGCGATAAATAATTGACAATAAGATTCAATACCTCAGACTTATCCAGCCGCAGATACCAGCACCCTTTAATTTAGTCAGCCTAGGAATGTATTAGTTCGAGATTGGTAACCGGGAGCCAGACATTCTGCGTGCCACCGCAGTTATGCCGGAATGTTCCTCAGACCAAATACCTCTGAGCCCACTTACTTATAGTTTCTCCTGACCTACCTTCTAGTAGGTACATCTATACTTATACTAGTAGTTTGCCCCTAACAATATCGTCGTGAGCGTATTATTTTCAAGTCTAGAGTCTAGTCTACCTTAGTCCAGAGCATTCTAGTCCACTTCATCTTTCTAGTCCATTCCATGAAATAAACAACAAATGGAGAACATTTATTTATCACATGTATTATCAATATTATTACACCTATCCAAACAGGGTATTTATCACATATGCAAAAAAAATGCTACAGCGAGATTTATTAGTGGTCCATGTGGTAGAGCGTATTCTTCTGATGTCTTAAAAGCCCAACAACGTGAGTCTATCTCGAGTGGTTCCGGAGTTATGACGGTCTGAAATTCCCTTGAAACCAAGTAATAGAGCTCCTTCTGATCCTCTGATCACGTAGACACCCCACACGATGGGTCTATCTTCCTTGGATTCGGGGATATTGCCTGAGGGGTTTATTTTCAGGCTTATCATATGTAGTATACGTATGGTGTCCTAAACCCGGAAAAAGTATGAAGGAAAGTATTTTCATAACGACACAATAAACTCGTTTTTTTGGTAAGATTACTAATAACAAAACTAATCGGTTAAAAAATTAAAAAACCTACGCACATTCTATTCCCTAGCGCCGCTTGTGAAGAGGAGCTATAAAAAAATCAATTACTTACTCAGAAAATTGACGAAAAGTTAAAACTATGCCAGAATTGGCTGGAGAATAAATTAAGAGACGTAATGGCGCAAAAATATAAAGGAAAAATTTATAAAAAAATTAAAATTTAATTCTTATTATATTTTATTTTTGGTTTCTCTTTCTGAAACGGTCAAAGAAGGGTTAAAGAGGTTAGCTAAGTTTGTTGTAGAATGCGGTAAAGGAATAAAACAAATGCAATACACTTCGGTGCATTCTCGGTGCATTCATTTTTGATGACCTACAATTTCATAGAATCCCTACCAAATGAGAGTTCGTATAGCTTCTAGTTTTATAAAGAAGCTACAAAAAACCCCGTTTTGAAATATACTTCAGTTTACCTTTCTTGCGAGTTTTTTTTATTTAATTGATTGATTTTAATTAACCCCTGTTTGACCAACCCCATTTTACACTACTTTGGACCCTTATCTCAAAACCTCTCGAAGGATTTGGTCTCACTAAATTACCAACAAATTTCACAAGTCTTATCAGCATCGAATATTAATTTTCTCGCAAATCGGATCAACGTTTGGACAGTTATGCTCGAAGTGACTATTTCAGTATATACATTTATTAACAAAGAAAATTACAATCAAATAATAGAAACAAATTAGAAGTAGTATTTACAATTGAAACAGCTGAGCCAACTGCAGATTGTTGCAAACAATCTACAGGTAGCTCAACTCATTCATATCAATACCAGTCGGAAGCGTCCCCAAGACGCTGGCTGCATTGCCCCGTTGTATGGCAATGCTGATGCGCTGTGCCAAATACTCTCCAGCTCTCGGGTCACGCGTCGCGTCGACCAGACGCTCAGATAACCTTTTAAAAACCCGTAGAGCCTCGGTACCCCACGGACCTAGGGTCTCGACTCCAAGGGGAGCAAATGTGTAGGCTCTGTCAAGACCTGCATATTTGCGCCTCTTGAGATCCTCAGCCGAATCTGCCGCCGCACCAGCCCTCGCGGAGGTCCTTAGAAGATGGGAAGGCGCAAGTGTGTCGACGCATGTAGCGTCCCACACAATGGGTCTCCCCAACTCCCATGGGACTAGTGTCATACCGTCGGGTCTCTTACCATCGTCACGCAACAGACCATTCGGTTCGAGAATGGCTGGTATGTTTGCGGTAGCAAAGGCCCGCCGGATGATATCGTTAAGGCTGGCATGGCGAGATATCCGACCGGCAGCCCTAGTGCTCTTGGAGTCGAGACCTATTTCACATTTCACCATACAACCAAATAAGCCAAGCTGCCACTGAGATTAATTATAAAAGCGAAAGTAATTCCGTCTGTCTGTTACCTTTTCACGCCTTAAAGTCTGAATGGATCTTAATTAAAGGCAGGGAGGTAGACGGTATCCCGGGACGGACATGGGCTACTTTTTGTTCCGAAAAAGAGCGTGTGAAGCCACGGGCACGACCTATTACGTCACACTAATATTATAAAATGCGAAATGGATGGATGGATGGCTGGCGTTTTGGCTTCTTTATGCCAAAACTACTGAAACGATTGAGCTGAAATTTGCATAGATGTAACTCTAGACCTGGAATCAAATATATGCTACTTTTTATACTATGATATAGGCGCGCGAAGCCGCGGGCAGCAGCCAGTAATATATATTTACATAGACATCCACTTTTAAACGAACCAGGTTATAAAATAAATTAATAATGCTGGATAATACACAGCATCATCTAGCCCCAAAGTAAGCAAGTAAAGTACACTACCGGCCAAAAGTTTGAGACCACCTACCTCAAAGTAGGAAAATGAAATAAAACTCAAAATTCAAAGCAAGAGGTTTAATTATTTATTAATGTACTTATTTACTATCACACAAATATTAGGAAAAAAACTAAAAACTAAAGAAATATCAACCATTTACTTAAAAAATGCCGTTCATATTTTAAACAGAGTTTTCGTCAAAAAACCCTCCCTTGCATTGTATAACTTTTTTTCACTAATCTCGGCATACGAGCAATCAATTTGTCGATTGTATCTTGTGAAATATTGTTCCAGCTTTCTTGTAAAGCCTTCCACATATCTTCTTTCGAGGTGGGACAACAACTGCGTACATTTCTGTCCAGCTCTTCCCACAAAAGCTCAATTGGGTTGAGATCTGGGCTCTGAGGGGGCCATACCATATTTTTTAACACCCCTTCTGTTTCTTTACGTTCTAAATAGCCCCTGCATAATTTTGAACTATGTTTCGGATCATTATCTTGTTGGAAAAAAAAACCATTTCCAAGTAATCTTAAGCCAGACGGAACGGCATTTTGCTGTAGTATTCGTTTATAA